>JBBPBS010001074.1:1381885-1413561 GCA_037974835.1 Cicer judaicum | reverse complement strand
ATGAATGAAAGTTAGTATAAATAAGTCTTATCAAATCACTAATCAAAGTCTTATGAAGTCATGAATCAAATATCAAATAGAAAAATAATATTTAATTAGTATAAATAAGTCTTAGGAAGTACGTAACTGATCCAATATCAAACAATAAAATTAATCTTAACTAGTATAAATAAGTCTTAGAAAGTCGTTAATCAAAGATCAAAGAGTAAAACTAAAAATAATTACTATAAATAAGTTTTAGTAAGTTACAAATCAAATATCAAACACTACATAATACTTAGTATTTTCTCCGTTTTATTTTAAATGTTTCTTATGAATTGTGCATAATTATTAAAAAAAAAAATTAATCATGTTGATTTCAATAATAAAATAAGTTTTATTTACTTAAATATCTATATTAATTACAATTAATGGAGAAATTTGATAAATTGAGATACAATTGCAATTAGTTGAGAAGTTTAATAAATTGAAATACAATTAATAATGTATTGATATTATAAAAGGACAAATAATGTAAGATAGAAAAATGACAAATAAAACACTTATTCTGACAAAAAGATAGTATAAAAAAGTATTTGAAAGTCACTAATCAAATATAGAACAGTAAAATTAATTTTAGCTAGTTTAAATAAGTCTTAAATCACAAATCAAAGATCGCATATAAAAGTAATATCTTAGTATCCAAATAATGAGAGAGAATATTGAAGGATCTCATTGATTGAAAAGAGTAATTCAGTACAATCTGATTGAACTAGACAGTAAAATCCGTAATTATATACAAGAGAAAAAGATTTACTAACTTCTAACTACAGTTAGTTAGAATAACAACTCTAACTAACTGTAAAGTACAAACTTGAAATTAAAAGATTGAAATGAGGTCACATGTAGGGACTTGTTAAATAATTCTTTTAGTTAAAAGAAAGTTGTGTAAGAGAAACTTGATGTCACTGTCATTTGTTAAGTATTTGAGTTTAATATTAGATTGTATTTCAATAAAGAAAATGAGTTTGATTAAAAATATTCGGGTTTCCCTTTTAATTTCATGAGAATGATCCAAGTGAATATGCTAAAGTCATTCAAAAGGGTCAAATTATTTGTGATATAGAATGGAAGTATGAGAGTAGGGGCTACAAATATCTAACATTCAAAATTTAAAACACATGAGTAGTTTTAGTAATGCTACTAAAATTTGGTAATTTTCTTAGCCTGCCAAAGTGACAACTGACTAGTATCACTAGGAATTTTTGCTTTATTGATAAAAATGAAATGAAATAATGCCTATCAAAAGAAATATGTCATAATCTCATGTGCCATAAGGTGATAAACATTATTGAAAATCCGAATACCAATGTGAAATTCTTAAATTAAATCTTTTCAGTTAAAAATTTATTTAATAATTAAAATATTTAAAATTAAGTATTTAATTATTAATCTTGAAACAAAATGCGATGTAGACATTATATCTATTTATTTTTTATCTACTAATTTAATTTAAGAAAATTATTATAACACTTCTCAGCTCTCGACATTCTCAGCAGTCTTATTCTCAAAAAACAACAATTTAATGAAATGTTAAATCTCAATAAATAATGTATACAATTTTAAAAACAAGTATTTGTTCTCAGCTGACGTCGTAACCGAAAAAATTGATCATCACACCTACTTTCTTCCAAATGTATTCTTTAAAACTAAAAATAGTATAAATAACTTCTAGAATAAACAATTATTTTCAAAAATATATTAACTCATTCACTTAAAATCAACAACAATTCAAATATATAACAATAAGATAAATCAAATATACATCAATTATGTAGAAAATAAATAAATCAATTCAATAGTGTCTCATTATTATACAGGTATGTATTACTTCTGCGAAATGAGTATTATCTCATCATACAGAGCACCGACTCATCAATTGTGGAGCACAAGACTCATTCTTGTGGAGTTCAAAACTCATCTAATATGGGACACAAGACCCAAAATTCAAAATTCATCTAATATAAAGTACAACACCTATTTATATGGAGGACATAACTTATCCGGGTACATAGCTGTGTAATACAAGACTCGTCCATATAGAGCATGCTCATCTAAAAAACATTAAAAATAAATTGTTTTTAACAATCATCTACATAAAGTCATATTTAAAATATAATATTTTATTTAAATATACAATAACAACAATCGTTCAAAAGCACGTATTAAAACAACCTTTTATAAAAGACATATTCAAACAAACATAAAAATGACAATTGAAAAAATAAAATAATAAATAAACCAATTTCATAATCCAATATTATATTTCATAATATCCAGACTTTCCTATAGTTATATTTTTGACAAAATATATTTTTTGTGAAAATTACTAGTAAAAATATCTAACTATTTTCTCATCCCAAGATCTCAAAATAAATGTATCATATAAGGTTTAATGGATGTCATTACTCACTTGTGTGAGTCAAAGCTAAATTAAACTTGACTAATATTTCCTTGATTAATTTACTCATCGCTACCTAAATATATATGCCTCTCATTTTTTAATTTTTGCATGAACTTATGTGTAACTTTGGTGCATTTATAATATTGTCTCCTACGAATTTTGATATGAATGGAGACATGGTTTTTGTGCAGTTTTATTTGACTCCTTAATACTAGATAATTAGATAACAAAAAATCATTATGATAAGACTATCTCTTGCACATAAGACTTTAACACACAAAACAACTTCCTACTGTGTGTCACCTTATTTTAAGAAAGTTGGTTACTGAAAAAATCTTTTACCTCTGTATACATTTATAAAATACTTACAAAATTATTTATCTTAAGATAATATGTTACATAAATTTTTCTTATAGTAAAATTAAAAACACACCAATAATAATAATAAGACTTAATTGTACTTTTGGTCTCTCTATTATTACCAATTCATGAAATTGATCCCTTTATTTTAAAAATCGACAATTTTGATTCCTTCCTCTGATTTTCGAAGTAAAAAAATTGATAATTTGACTAATTTTTATTGACGTAATTTGATATTAATTATTCATGTTAATAGTTAAATTAAAAATAAAAAAAATTGAAGTTGAAAACTAGATTTTTACGGAGTTTTATTTTGTGAATGAATAAAAATAAGGGGAATAATAATAATAATAATAATAATAATAATAATAATAAGAACAATAATAATAGTAATAATAATAATATAATGATAATAATCTATAAATTAGAAAACTTTTAATTTTGAAATTCTAATTATTTTTATTCTTTTGATTTTAAGATTTTACATTTTCTCCACTCCATACAGAAGTTTCATCCTCGAAATTTACGTCAAACTAAATAAAATCAAAACGGCCCAACTGGTGTAACACAACGAAGCTTATGTACATGCATTGACCAGATTTGGATATTGACGTATGATTAATTCCTCTAGTTCCCAAGTATCCTCTTAGGAATTAATGCTCCACGAATCACCTTTACCAACGGGATCACCTTATTCCTTAGAGTTTTGGTACTGTTGTCAGTGATCCGAATAGGTCTAGGCTTAAAGATTAAATTATCTTTCACTTAGATTGACTCATGAGATATCACATGTGAATTATCCGACACATATGCTCGGAGTTGAGAAACATGAAATACGTTGTGAAGGTTAGATAGTTGTGGAGGAAGAGTTAACTGCTAAGCAACAAGTCCTACTCTTTTTAGAATTTGGAAAATATCCAAGAAATGAGAGTTTAACTTATTGACTTTCATTAACCTTCTTACCCCATCCTTAGGAGTGAATCTCAAGAATATATGTTGCCCTTCTTGAAATTCCAATGGTTTTTTTTTTTTTTTCTCTTGTCAATGCTACTCTTTTGTATACTTTGCAATATTCACATCATCTCTCTAATTAGTTGAATTCTACTATTGGTCTCTTGCACTAAATCAAGTCATAACAAAAACTTTTCCCCAACTTCACACCAACACAAGAGAGACCTACATTTTCTTCCATAAAGAGTCCTGCATGGTGTCATACCTATGCTAAAGTGACAACTATTGTTATGATCAAATTCTACTAGAGGTAAATACTTATCGCAACTTCCACCTTCACCTAGAACACAAGCTCTAAGCATATCCCCAGTGATGGGTGGTATGACCTCAGTTAGACAGAAATTATGCAGAATAATGCCTATTCTAACAATCTGAGCAATAGTTTAATAAATTCGAAATTTACTAAACAAAAGATTAAACAAGGTCCCAAAAAAATCAATCCTAAAGAAAATCAACAATAACAATTATTGCTAAAATGAAGAGTGCAACATATACATTTATCATTCAAGATATTGATTCACATACAAGCATGCTAAGACAACCTTTCATGTAATGTCAAGATACGATGAAATTCATTTACGCATACAATCAATATCAATCAAATAATCAAAGCAGAAATTAAAAAGAGATAAGGGAAAGAAAAGTGTACACAGTAATTTTTATACTGGTTCAGCCATCCGCGACGGCCTACATCCAGTCCTAAGATCAACTCCGATCTTAGCCTTTCCACTAGAATGTCTCATAATCAGTTTACAGATGTTCCAGCTCCTCGCCTATCAATCTTAAACTATTCTTTCTATTCTATTCTTATCTCCCTGAATCCCAGAGTTTATCTCCCATAAACTCTTCCAAGATTTCAGTCAAGTATCTTCTTGATGAGATCCCTCAATCACAAAAGATCACTACCAGTTAAGACTGGATTTCTATTCTTATCTCCCTGAATCCCAGAGTTTATCTCCCATAAACTCTTCCAAGATTTCAGTCAAGTGTCTTCTTGATGAGATCCCTCAATCACAAAAGATCACTACCAGTTAAGACTGGATTTCTATGTTATTTGATTACAGAATTTATTACAGATGTTCTAAAAGCAGAAATACACAGAGTTTGTCAAGCAAGCTTCTTCTCTAAATGTCTTTCTCTTTGCAATCTTTTTCAGCCTTTGTTGATCATGAATGAATAAGGTTCAAGTCTGAAAAAAGTATAGTTCAATGTTATTTTCAATGTGAGAAAGTGATATCAGAATATTCTATCAAGTGTGTTAGTTATGTGAATGTTATCTGTTCTAAGAAGAAGTAACTGAAAACAGTTTATATAGTTTAAAAAAAAACAGATGAATCGATTTGCCCAATCGATTCATTAAAGTTATAAAGCAAGCTCAATCGATTTACCCAATCGATTTCGCGAATCTTGTTTTTCTTGAATCTTGAAACTACATAACCTAATCAATTTCACTAATCGATTATTTTCATGCATTCTTCAGATTTGAATAACAGTTCATATTTGAATCGATTTGTATAGTCGATTTGGTATGTTTTGTTCCAACAACGAGATCAAAACAATCGATTTACTTAATCGATTCAACCATTCACATAATCGATTTGGCCAAGACTAAGTCTTCTCTGTTTGTTAAAACTTTTGTGCTAATCGATTTGGTCAATCGATTTCGCTAATTACAGAGAGACCTTAAATCATTTAATCGATGTGCCTAATCGATTATGGACTTATGTCTGAAGAACAATATATCAGTTTGTTTCATTCAATCGATTTACCAAATCGATTGGTGCCAAACTTATTTCAAAAGATATATATCAATGGATTGTGCTAATCGATTGTGTATGTCCCAGACCAAGTTCATTTTAAAACTTATTTTGTTAAATCGAATTGCCTAATCGATTTATTAAAGTTGGTTTGGCTTTGTGACTTTCACAATCGATTGTGTTAATCGATTTAAACAAAGAAAATAAACTTGTGATTGGAAGAATCGATTTGCCAAATCGATTAGCTTGTAAGGCATGCTACTAACTTGCACAATTTAATTTTAGTAAATGTGCCAATCGATTTGCCTAATCGATTTAAGCAATCAGTTCAGTCGTTGTGATTTAAACAATCGATTTGCCTAATCGATTTAAGGCTAACTGGCTCTCTGACTTGCACAATTTATTTTCTAATAAATGTACCAATCGATTCACCTAATCGATTGATAGCATACTTGATTTTCAGAAAATGAGCCAATCGATTTTGCCAATCGATTGATTAATCACATACTTCATAAATTCATACAACCCTTTTACAAAATCGATTCGTCCAATCAATTTGCTCAGTGAATCTTCCAACTTTTGTTGATTCCTTGAGTTCTAAGCTATTGTAGAGTTGAGTTGTTGTTCCTGAAATTTTTCTCAGTTCAAAATGTTAGATTTATCACATGATGTATGTTTGTCAATAATATCAAAAATGGACTTATGTCTAACAATCTCCCCCTTTTTGATTAAGTGACAAACATGCAATTTTAACTTGAGAAACATTTCAGGGAATGACATTATAAAAAAAAGAGAAGCTCCCCCTAAATTTGAGCAGTCCTGCTGTTCATACTTTAGAAATAGGGTTAGAGCTAAAAACCAAAGCAGATATGAAGTATATGTATTATCAATGCCATGTAAATGCTATGTATCATTATCAGAGCAGTTGGCAAGATTACTAAGTAGCAAAAAACAGTTCACATCAGTGCAGGCATCATATTGCAGTATCAGATCAGTTTGATTATCAATATCAAAGCAACTAATATTAGAGCCAATTGATCAATTTGCAGTATCAGAGCAAAACATTTATCAATATCAGAGCAAAAAATATCAGAGCAAAACAAGCAACTGAGCAACTAATATTAGAGAAAGTAACAGTAAGTACGCAGTGGAAGCAGAATCAAATATGTATCAGAATAATACAAGTTATAAATTTTCTTACAAGTTATAAATTTTCTCCCCCTTTGTCAGATAATCCAAAAAGGGAGTAAAAAGAGAGAACATGAGAGGAGAAAACACAAACGCGTCTTAGGCAAACCCATCACAAAAATCTATATGGATATCATCTCCCATTCCCACTTAAGAATTTCTAAAGGTCGCAACAATCTTGAAGGATTTTGGTGTTCAATCCTAATCTTCTGACACACTTGACTTTTAGACATAAAGTTAGCTATATCATTTTTCATTCCTGGCCACGAGTACATTTTCTCAAATCCCGATACATTTTAGTTATTGTTGGGTGTATCGTGAACTTACTTTTATGAGTTTCTTCTAAAATTTTATCTTTAACACTCTCGCCCTTAGGAATAATGATCTTATTCTTAAAATATTAGCTTTCTTTGTTCTCTTTGTCCATTAGCTTTGGATAGTCCTCTCAAGTTGAATAATAATGATCTTACTTTTATAATAAGGATCTTACTTTTATGAATAGTCCTATCTGGTGCCATACATATACATATAAGGTATAATCCTCTTTGTCCACAAAAGATTCTAATTATGTATCTAGGAATAGTTCTATTTTAATTAGCTCTCTCAAGTTGCTACTAATTTCTATCATATTCAATTTCAAGCTTAAAGCATTAAGGGACACGTCCAAATTCATATCTCTAAAGTCCTATAATTAGCTTGTCTCTTTTACCATCATACAAGCCACATGTAAGGATTTTCTGCGTAGAGCATCAACTACTACATTAGCTTCTGTAAGGTGATATTTCAATTCAAAATCATAGTCGCTATGAAACTCCATCCATCTTCTTTGCCTTATATTTATTTCCTTTTGATCGAACATATACTTAATGCTCTTATAATAACTAAAAACCTCAAATTTTTCTCCATACAAGTAATGCCTCAAAATCTTAAGAGAAAAACATGCAACTGTTAATTCAAGATCATGGGTTGGATAATTCGCCTCATGCGACCAAAGTTGTAGATGCATAAGCTACAAATTTTCCTTCTTGCATTAAAGAACATTATAAACCATTTTTAGAGGCGTCATAGTATACCACAAAATTCATTTGGTATAACTAAAACAAGCGATGAAACTAATCTTCCCTTAATCTCTTGGAAATTATCCTTACATTCTTGCTCCCACTCAAAAGGAGGTTCCCTTTTATAGTTAACACGGCGAGAGGTAAGGCTAGGCAAGGAATCCCCTCTAGAAGTTTCCTATAGTAACCCACTAGTCGTAGGAAACTCCAAACTTCAGTCACCGATATAGGTTGCGACCAACTTAATATTGCATCTACCTTACTAGAGTCAATTGTTACTCCTTTATTAGAGATGGTATGTCCTAAAAACGTCACCTTATCAAGCCATAACTCACATTTCTCATGTTTTGCTTACAATTTATTATCTCTTAAGACTTGTGATACTATCTTCAAGTGTTTCTGATGCTCATCCAAGCTCTTAAAATATATTAGACTATCATCTATGAACATCACAACAAACTTATATAAGAATGGTCTAAAAACTTGATTTGTATTATCCATAAAAATAGTATGGGCATTGATTACTCCAAAAGGCATCACTTTATACTCATAGTGTCCATATCTTGTCCTAAAAGGTGTCTTAGGAATATCTTCACTCTTGACCCGAATTTGATGGTGTTAAGATGAGTTAAAGATTGTATTAGCTAAATTAAGTAAGAAAATATTGTGCGAGCTGTAATTCCCTTAATAGAAGAGGAATTATAGGGACCTTTTTATATATATAGGATCATGCTCAATGAATAAAATATCAGAATTATTACTTTGAAACTTTTATGTGGTATCAGAGCCTACACCAAAACTGGTGATTTTTATTTTCTTAATAATTTCTGATGGTTTCTGATAAAAACAAATCGGAGAATTATGTAACTTCCACTATTGTCCAATTCCACAATGAAATCACCCTAGAATGGCTTGATGACACTAACTACGTCGAATGGTTGTTGAATGCACATAACAAAATAAGAGGCAAAAAACGATGGGGTTACGTTACCGGAACAAAGACTTCACCAAAAATAGTTAAATCCGATGAATATGAACCATGGGAAGATGAAAATTGCATGGTCAAGTTTTGGCTTTTAGACTCTATGACCAAAGAAATCATATCCCTTTTCATTCGATTAGCTACAGCGAAGAAATTTGGGAAACTGCGAAAAACAACGTACTCAGCTGACCAAGATGGATCAAGAGTTTATCAATTTCATCACGAGGTAATCTCTACTCAACAAAATGGTGGATTTGTTATTACATACTTTGGAAAATTGCATAGGCTATGGAAAGAGTATGATGATATTAATAGTTGTACCACAGAATGCCCTAAAGATGTTGAGAAATACAACTACATGATTAATTCTCAATGAGTTTTATTTGGCTGGTTTGGATTCACATTTGGATGGAGTATGTGGTCGTATTATGGCTACCACTCTGCTTCCTAGTGTCCAATCAATTTATGCAACCGTTTGTGAAGAGGCAAATCGCCAAGACGTTATGCTAAGTGGCGAGTCTTCGAATGGGTCCGCCTTTGTTGTTAAGAAGTATCCAAAGAAAGAAATCCGCAAGTATAATCATTGTAATGTAGACATGTTTTAAACTCCATGGCTATCCGGAGTGGCGTCCAAAGGGAAAACTACTTCAAATAACAAGATAGAAACTAGCAAAGCTCATCTTTCTACTGTTGTTGGCTTTGTAACCAAGTCAGGTATATCTAACTCTACTTATTATCTTTCTGTTATTAATTGAAATAACGATTGGATAATCAATACAGGTGCTACTGATCATATGACTTGTGATCAACATATGTTTACTAATTTCTCTCCTAATTGTCATAAAACTGTTATTATTACTGCCAATAGAGTAAAATCTCCCATTAAAGGTGTCGGTACAGTGACACTATCACCCTCCCTATCAATACCTATTGCCTTTTTTGTTCCTACCTTGAATTGCAATCTTATCTCTGTCAGTAAATTAACAAAATCATGTTTATGTGTCGCTATGTTTTATCCAACCCTTTGTGTGTTTCAGGATATATACATACCAAGGAGAAGATTGGCAGTGGTAGATATAATGAAGGATTGTATTATCTTAAAAAACATTCACAAATGCATAAAGGAGCATTCGTCCATCTTGCAAGTGATCACATACAAGATAAAAATAAAAAGGAAATTTGGTTATGGCATAGACGACTAGGGCATCCGTCTTTTGGTTATCTACAAAAATTATTTCCATCAGTATTTCATAAATGCAATATTTCAGATTTTCTTTGTGAAACTTGTGTAATGGCAAAAAGTCATCGTGCTAGTTTTCCCTTAAGCAATAACAAAACAAATTTTCCCTTAAGCAATAACAAAACAAATTTTCCTTTTTTTTAGTACATACTGATGTTTGGGGTCCTGCTCCACAATCTACACATAATGGAAAAAAAATGGTTTATTAGTTTTGTTGATGATTGTACATGGGTAACTTGGGTATATTTGCTTCAACATAAAAGTGATGTATATGATGTGTTTCGCTCCTTTCATCAAATGATAGTAACACAATTTAACACATGTATTAAGGTAATTAGATCAGACAATGGAGGAGAATATTTTAAGAAATAATTAAAAGATTTTTTGAACTCTAAAGGCATTTTACATCAAACAACATGTCCTTATTCCCCCAACAAAATGGAGTGGCCGAGAGGAAAAATAGACATATATTAGAGGTGACAAGAACACTCCTAATTGATGGTAATGTTCCATCTCATTTGTGGGGCTAGGCTATGAATTCTGCAGCTTACTTAATTAATCGATCCTCCTCTAGTGTGCATAACTTTAGAAGACCTCTAGATGTTTTATCTGATCAATGTGTTCTCCCTTCCATCGTTCATTTAATAACTCATGTTTTTGGATGTGTTATATATGTTCACTTACACCCACATCAACGTACAAAACTTGAAAATCAAGCTCTTAAATGTGTCTTTGTTGGGTATGGATCAACTCAAAAAGGTTATCGTGCTTACCATCCATCATCTAATTTTTTTTATATTTCTATGGATGTAAATTTTCATGAAGATAACCTTTTTTATATTGATTCTACACTTCAAGAGGAAAATGAAAGAGAAGTGCAACACCATGATTTTAGCATGTTTGACCTATTTTGTGAAGATAAATCATCTTGTGAGAATCACTCTGCAAGTAATGAATCAATATCAAATATAGACACATCACCTTCAGATAATACAGTTTCCACTGACCATAATCTATTAGTTCAATCTTCTCCACAAGATCAAGTTGACTCCCCAGAGGTATTCCCTGATTTTATTCTTGATAATACAAATATAAATGGAGTTGATACTAATGTTCATTCTGAAATTGATTCATATTTTTCATGAAATTGACCCTTGTTTGCATGATGCCACAAAAACACCTAACATTGAATCTACTATTGTCCAATATAATCTTCCACCTCGTTCTAACCGTGGTCAACCTCCCATTAGATACGAACCAGACCTTATATCCAAAGTTAAATATCCCATTAGTAATTATGTGTTATCCCACAAGTTATCTAAGTCATATGCATCATTTGTATCTCAATTATCCTCAATTTCTTTTCCTAGTAATGTACAGGAAGCTTTAGTTGATCCTAGATGGACTGAAGCGATAGTTGAAGGGATGGTGGCTTTAAAAAAAACCACACTTAGCATCTTGTGACGTTACCTAAAGGGAAGAAAACTATGGGGTGCAAATGGGTTTATACAATTAAACACAAATTTGATGGAACTATTGAGAGGTATGAAACACGACTAGTGGCTAAAGGTTACACTCAATCTTATGGTGTAGATTATCAAGAGACATTGCGCCGATAGCCAAGCTCAACACTGTGAGAATACTTTTGTCTCTAGCAGCAAACCTAGATTTGCCTCTTCTACAATTTGATGTGAAAAATTATTTCCTACATGGAGAAATTTTAGAAGAAATATATATGGATTTACCACCAGGTATGATAGATTCAAATGAGATAAGATTTGCAAGTTAAGAAAGTATATGGATTAAAACAATCCCCAAGAGCATGGTTTGGTAGGTTCACTAAGTCTATGAAGGCTTTTGGCTATAAGGCAAGTAACTCTGATCACACCCTATTTTTTAAGAAAGGATAAGGTAAAATTATAGCCTTGATTATATATGTAGATGATATGATTGTTACAGGAAATGACCAAGATGAGATTTCTAGTTTGCAAAAATACCTTGCTTCTGAATTTGAGATGAAGCAACTTGGAAATCTCAAATATTTCTTGGGTATTGAAGTGGCTAGATCAAAACATGGTATTTTTCTATGCCAAGGAAAATATATTCTTGATTTACTATCTGAAATAGGACTGCTTGGGTGTAAACCTATTGATACCCCAATTGAACAAAATCATACGCTATTTCAGGGCCAAAATTCAGTCAGCATAGATAAAGGGAGATACCAGTGGCTGGTGGGCAAACTAATTTACTTGTCTCATACACGGCCAGACATTACATATGCAGTAAATATTGTTAGTCAATTTATGCATGATCCACGGGAAACTCATATGGATGTTTTTGAAATGATTTTGAGATATTTGAAGCTCACCCCTGGAAAAGGAATTTTATTCACAAATCATGGAAACTTGAAGGTAGAAGGGTACACCGACGCTGATTGGGCAGGGTCAAAAAATGATAGAAGGTCTACCTCTGGTTACTTCACATTCGTAAGGGGGGAATCTTGTAACTTGGAGGAGTAAAAAACAACCGGTAGTAGCAATGTATAGTGCTGAAGTAGAGTTTAGAGGCATGACACTAGGAGTTTGTGAACTTTTATGGATACGAAATGTTCTATCAGATTTGGGTTTTGAACCAAGGGAGACTATGACTATGTATTGTGACAATACATCAACAATTGCAATTGCTCACAATCCTGTGCAACTTGAAGCTGGAATAATTTCTTTTCCCTTTGTAAGATCTGAATTACAGTTAGCTGATGTTCTCACTAAAGGAGTGGCAAGTAGGGTGTTTAATGAATCTTTATTCAAGTTGGGAATGTGTGATATCCATGCACCAACTTGAGCGGGGGTTTTAAGATGAGTTAAAAATTGTATTAGCTAAATTAAGTAAGGAAATATTGTGTGAGCTGTAAATTTATTTGTACAGCTATGTAATTATTTTGTGTAGCTGTAATTCCCTTAATAGAAGAGTAATTATAGGGACCCTTTTGTATATATAGGATCATGCTCAATGAATAAAATATCAGAATTATTACTTTGAAAGTTTTATAGATGGTACCCATACCTCAAGTCTATCTTAGAAAATATTGAACCTCCTCGTAACTGATCTAAGAGCTCATTTATCATAGGAAAGGGATATTTATTCTTAATGGTAACTTGTTTCAACTTTCTATAGTCTACATATAACCTAATCCTCTCATCTTTCTTCTTCACTAAAAGTATTGGAGCTCCCCAAGGTGACACATTAGACCTAATGAATCCTTTTCCTAATAAATATTCCAAATGTTTTTTGGATTCATTTAACTCTAGTGTTGATACACTATAAGGTGCTATTGATACTCATCAACTTTGTAACATTAAATCAATGTAAAAATATAATTCTCTATTCAGGGGTAAGCTAGAGACATCTTTAGGAAACACATTCGGAAACTCACAAACTACAAACATCAACAAAGTTAAATTATCTTCAACCTCTACCTTTGAAGAAAATAATAGCATATATCCTTGACCTCGCCCAACTAAATACTTATGACAACCTAAAGCAGACACAAAAACATTCAAATAAAGATGAATCAATAGTCATAAGTTGGGATTTTCCCCCACTCGTGCAACATCTAGAAAATTGTCCAACTTTTCCACATTTAAAACATGAAATCTGTATCACATGACATAACAATTCTTCATTATTTGATACACCCTTTTTACATCTCTTACTATTACTATTTGAACCTTGTCCTTTGAAATTGTGAGTATATGGCATATATTCTTATGAAATTTATTGTCGTTATTGTGGAATGTCTTTCGACTAACATTAAAATTTTCTTTAGGTTTCTCAGCTTTCGGTGTTTGCATCTTTTTCGCAGCCACTTTAGACATTTTTTACCAAGGTGGGGGTTGTCATAAATCTTTAGGATTCCAATAAAGCTTTGTAGCTCAGGTCTCAGTCTTTGGTCAAATTTGACCACCTTCCACTCGTCTTGTGGTTTGCCCCTAAGATAGAAAGAATATCTTGATAGAGCCTCAAAATTTAGCTACATAATCTACAACTTACATATTTCGTTGACGATGATGAGGAAAATATGTCTCCTTCTGAGTGCGAATATCGTGGAGTAAATACTCTTCTAAAAATATCTCTTTAAACCTATCCCAAGTAATATGAACTCGTTGTGTCAGCATACCTCCTTTAACATAATTCCACTAATGTTCAGCATTGTACTCTAACATATAAACAATGAGGTCCACTTTTTGAGTGTCACACAATGCATGACTCTAAAGATTTTCTCAAACTTCAGCAACTATCCTTGTGCCTCAACATAATCAGAGCTGCCTCGAAAAAGTGGAGCATTGTTCTTTCAAAACTCATAAAGTCCAACATACTAAGGGTCTACGATTGCTACCAATCCAACATTAAGTCCACTCAAATGATGAAAAGTTTATGTTTGTTCTCCTTTGCTGCAGCTATCAAGTTGAGAACAACAACAAGTGCATCATTCAACCCACGCTTGTTACCCGTCTTAAATGTGCACACCAACAATTAAAAACTGAGTTGGCCAAGCCCAATATCCAACATAGTAGAATGCAAAAATTATGCCTATAACAAGAAATCTTATAAACTCAAGTTTTGATTTTTTTTTTCCTATAAAAAATAGAAAAAATAATCATATAAATAAAGTAAACCCACACCACAGTCTGATCTAGGTTCGACGTGGCTCTGATACAAAAAATGTAACGTCTAGTTATGTGGGTTTAACAATTCAAACAATCATAGAAACTACAATTCAACAAACAACATAGTTAACAAATCAATTTCTATTCTAAGATTGTATTTTCTAAAATCTCGATTTTTATAGAGTTATGTTTTTAGATAAAATATAATTTTGTAATAATTACTTTTCAAAATATCTAACTCTTTTCTCATCCCAAATTCACAAAATAAATGTATTATGGAAGGTCAAAAAGGTGTGATTACTCACTCGTTTGAGTCAATGCTAAATTAAGATTGACCAATATTTCCTTGATTAATTTACTCGTTGCTGTCCAAAGGTACATGCTTCTCGCTTTTTAATTTTTGCATGAGTTGATGTGTAACTTTGGTGCACTAGTAAAATATAATTTTGTCCTATTTTGTTTGATTCCTTAATACTAGATAATTAGATAACAAAACTTCATTATAATAGCTTTGTATTTTACTATCTTTTGCACACAAGCCTTTAACAAAAAAAAAAAAAACAACTTCCTACTATATGTGTCTCTAACAAATAAAATAACTTGATACTGATATCTTATTTTTAGTAAATTGGTTATTGAAAAAACTTTTTACGTGTGTATACATTTATAAAATACTTAAAACATTATTTGTCTTAAAATAATATATTAAACATTTTTTTCTTATAATAAAATTAAAAATACTTCAATAATAATAATATAATTATAATAATCTATAAATTAGTATATTTTAAATTTTGAAATTCTAATTATTTTTAGTCTTTAGATTCCCGAGGAAATCCATGTGAGAAGTAACAAGAAATAGTCCTATGATTGGTTTTGAGACAATGATTGCAAAACCGATTTTGATTTTGACAAAATCTAACACTATTATGATATCCTTCCCGTTCGTGATTGGAATGAGTATTGTTGATAGAAACAACATTATCAGAGGTTGATTTGAGATCACTATCAGTATCAAAGATGACCAAAATATGAAATTGACGTTCTTGTTGAGTGACTACTACAAAAGACTTAGTATGTTCTGATAATGAACATGAGAATATTCTTCATTAAGCCTTTTCAAATAGGTGGTACTTATCCTCTAGGTACCGAGTTGAATTCTCTTAGGAGACAAAAAACTTATCATTTCCTAACTGAGGAAAAGGGGGTGAGTAGATCTTGGATAACAATGTCGGTAACTGGAGGTGTAACAGTCTTAACAATTTTGACGACCACATCGACAACGAAGAATTAGGCGATGACAATGAATAGGATAAAACATACTTCGATGAATCATATAGCGATTTTGACGACCACATCAACGTCGACGAAGATCTAGAAGCAGAAGAGCAACCTATCCTACTTGCATTCAATCCACCATTTCACCTGAAGAATATAAATTTAGACAATGTACAGCAATCAACTGAATTTGATCACATGTTCTTGAACGAAGCACCAATTGTAGATGGATCTCTTGCAATTGGAATGAAGTTTGTAAACAAGGATGAATGTGTACTTGCAATCAAAATTTACCATTTAAAACAAACATTAAATTTTGCGATACAAAAATTAGATTTGAAAAAGGTATGTTATTAATTGTTTAAGTCCAAATTGTTTGTTTAAGTGTAGAGCTTAAAATGCAAAAGGAGATAATTATGGGTGATTGATAAATTAAATTTTTCTCATACATGCGCAAATTCCACAATGTCACAAGATCATCAGAAGCTTGATTCTGAAATGATATGTACAATCGTAATGCAACTTTTAAGAGTGGACCTTTTAATCAAAGTGAAGGTCATTATTGCATAGATTCAGGTTTTGCACAACTACACAATAAGTTATGGAAAGACATGGATAGAAAAATATAAGGTTATCAAACAAATTTATGGTATCCAACATATTTCACAAAATTTTGCGAGGGAAGTTAAGAATAACACATTGAAGAAAAAAGTTGTTTTTATGAGATAATAATTTCATTCTTATTTTTTAATTAATGTAATTTTGAATTATTTTTCATTTTGTCTTGTGTAAATATAGGTTACTTAATTAATGATCCTACATACAAATACTAAATCGACATGGTAAAACGAGAGACTATAAAATGGCTAGACAACATACCGCGAGAAAATTGGATTAAAGCGTTTGATGGAGGTAGCTGTTGGGGTCACATGACAACCAATTTTATTGAGTCAATCAATGGAGTATGAGAAGGCACACCCAACCTTTGAATCACTACTTTGTTCCAAGCAACTTATTGTAAGACAAGGACACTATTTCCAACAATGGAAAAACTACAAACATCAATTTTAGCTTCTAGTTAGGTTTACATAGAAAAGTGCATGAATTTTATGAAACCAAATATACGTAAGTCTAATAGTCATAAAGTCAATGGTTTTGATCGAAGCAACTATACTCTCATGGTCCACGAGAAGGTAAATCCAAGAGAAGGACAATCAATTGATCATTTCACCGTCAACTTTTTAAACAATTGGGAAATATCAAGCTATACATGTGACTTGTTCACATGTGATAACACATGTTCTAACATAAAGTATGATTTTTAGACGCTTATATCTGATGTTTACAAGGTGGAAATAGTACTAAAAAATCTACATCAAAACGTTCAAACCTATACAAAACAAATGATATTGGCCCTAATATGAATGTGTTAGGGTGTGTTACAATCCTCAAATGCAAAGAGGCAAGAATGGTTGACCAAAGAGTAAGTGCATTAGAACATAAATGCATACCACATAAAGAATATAAAAAAAGTGCGGCTTATTGTCGGGTCCTTGTTCATAATAGGAAACATTGTCCAATCACTCTTGACATATTTACTCAGTTGCATTAACTTTGATGTAATATTTTATTAATATAATTTAATTTTTATAATAATTTTAATTATATTTTATTTATTAATTTAGTATTTTTCATTTGTTTAAAAAAAATTAGTACATGATCGCATCTCCAGGATGCGACCTTCTAAAGGAGGATTATTTTTTTTCATGTGGTTGTATCTCCACTTTGCGAACTCTTGAAGGTAAAAAAAAGTAGGACATTTTCATATTTTAATTTCAAAGTAGGATATAATGAATTTAGTTTTTAAAAGAGATATAGATAAAATAAATTTAAATAATTTTACTATATATGTTAGTTAACTTAATTAAAGACTTGATATATGTTATATGAAAATGAGAGAAAAGTACTCTGCAAGGAAATTATATTTTATGTTAAAAAATTTAAATTAATATTTAATAATATTAAATATATTTTCAAAATTTGATTTTATATTATTAAAGATAAAGTTTATATTTCATATTCATATTTTTAGATTATATAAATGATAAAATTACGCTTATGGTAAAATCATATATATTTCTTAAATTTAACTATTAATAGTTTTATTTTGAATTTAATATTAATTTTTTTATTTTAGTTGATATTTATATTGTTCAATAAATTATTGTTCTTATTATATTTTATTAATTTTTAACTAAGTTCAATATTAAAATAAAAGTTTTAATTGAAAAGAGATGATATCATAAATTTCAAGAACTTATCATATTCTACTATGTTATCAAAAGAATAATATGAGACAAAATATAATACGATTACCTTATGACAAATTATCACGTTACTTACAGTCAATTAACTTAATTATTGGATGTGTGATTGGAAAGGAATTTCACTTGAAATTGCAGAGGTAGTAGCGTGAATGATTTGAAATTCAATTGGAGGGGTGAGTATACGTGCTGTAGAGGATTATATGCTATAACTAGATAAAATTTAAATGCCCCGTGGTATCGTCTTTGGAGGAGAGTACTTGGAAGGTAGGGTGTGGAAATATGTCGTTTTGAAGGATGTGTCTTATGATTAATTTTTAGATTTAAAAGTGATTTATTGTTTATCATACAAAATTTTTACTGTTTGATTTGATCTTTTCTAAAAGTGGACTATAAATTAAAGTTTATTTAAAAATATTATTTATATTAAAATATTTAAATAATATATTTTATTTTAGATAAATTATATAAAATAAAACAAACAATAAAAAATAAATTGTTGTCTATGAGATCTAATAAGTTAAGTGTAGTCTTTTTATTATAACTATATAATAATGATAAGTGCTTGGGGTTAGTAATTCTATCATCGTAGATTCGTAGTGATTCTATCATCAAACACCATGACTAGATTTGAAGTAGTTTTCGTCTCTACACCAGCCATGGGACATATTGTTTCTACGGTCGAATTTGCTAAATACTTAACCAAAAACCACCCTCAATTCTCTACAACCATTCTCATCATCACTATGCCACACACATCACTTGTCAACACCTATACTCAATCACGTGCTTCCACCGACACCACCGACACAAATCTCCGTTTCATATATCTTCCTACAGTAGACCCGCCCACACCCGATCAGTACAATTCTTTGAACGGTTTCCTCTCCCTCCTTATACAGAACCATAAAAACAACATAAAAAATGCACTCCTCGACATTATGACAACTGAGTCAACTTCTGAGTCATGCTCCGAATCAGTTAAACTCGCTGCTTTATTCATCGACTTGTTCTCCACCACTATCATCGACGTCGCTGAGGAACTCTCAGTTCCTTGCTACCTCTTGTTCGCGTCACCGGCGAGTTTCCTCGGTTTCATGCTCCACCTTCCCCAAGTCGAATCAATTGAATCGGACACTGAGTTCGAAATCCCGAGTTTCAAGAACCCGCTTCCGCGACTCGTTTTGCCTAACTTGGCGCTGAACTGGAAAACTGATGATGGTTATTCGTGGTTTTCATACCATGGTAGAAGGTACAGAGAAACCAAGGGTATTATCGTAAATACATTACAAGAGCTTGAACCTCACGCTCTTCAATCACTTCACAATGACTTGCAACTTCCACGTGTTTACTCAATTGGGCCGATTGTTGACCATGTTGGACCGGTCCAATGGGACCCGAACCCGGCCCAATATGATTACATCATGAATTGGTTGGATATGCAGCCTCTTGCGTCTGTGGTTTTTCTTTGCTTTGGTAGCATGGGAAGTCACGAAGTAAAACAGGTAGAGCAGATTGCTATTGGGCTTGAACGGGTTGGGGTTAGATTTTTGTGGGCTTTACGGGAACCTTCCAAGACCCGATTGGAGGGCCCAAGAAATTACACGAGTCATGAGGATGTTCTACCAGATGGGTTTTTGAAACGAACAGCGGAGATGGGTATAGTGTGTGGGTGGGTCCCACAAGTGAAGGTGTTGGGCCACAAGGCGGTGGGTGGATTCGTGTCGCATTGTGGTTGGAACTCTATATTGGAGAGTCTATGGTATGGCGTGCCAATTGCCACGTGGCCAATATATGCTGAACAACAAATGAATGCTTTCGAAATGGTTAAAGAATTGGGATTAGCGGTAGAGATTAGGATGGATTATAGAAGGGGTGGGGATCTGGTGGTGCAGGCGGAAGAAGTTGAGAATGGTATTAGTACCTTGATGAATGGTAGTGATGAGATTAGGAGGAAGGTTAAGGATATGAGTGAAAAGTGTAGAGTAGCTTTGATGGAGAATGGGTTATCCTATACTAACCTTGTATCCTTGATTCATGAATTGACAAAATGATAATCATATTTCAAAGGAATAAAATAAGTAAGGGTAATTTATTTTGTAGAAATGTTTTTTATTTTTATTTTTTAAAATATGTTAGTTTTATTTTGTTGAGAGAATCTTTAAATACATCGTGAGATATTTGTTAATAAATATATATTTCTAAAACTAATAAAAATAAATTTTTGATATTTTCATTATTTTTAAAAAATATAAATAATTATTTACTTTAAAAACATATTAATTTTTTTTATTAATGTATAAAATTAAAACAAATTTTAAGAATTGAAAATATCAAATATTTTCATAAGGTAAACACCGTAGTTTTCTTATAGCTATAGTAATACTAAGGCTCTTATTATTAGAAAAGTTATTTGACAGATTCTCATTGTTCGTTGAATTAAATGCAATACTAATGGTTTTTGGATTCTATTGCTTGAGATAGCAATGCTATTGCTCTCGATAATTTTCTTGTTAAT
The DNA here is from genome assembly GCA_037974835.1 of Cicer judaicum. Taxonomy (NCBI): domain Eukaryota; kingdom Viridiplantae; phylum Streptophyta; class Magnoliopsida; order Fabales; family Fabaceae; genus Cicer; species Cicer judaicum. The sequence continues at coordinate 1,392,735 of JBBPBS010001074.1, read as the reverse complement.
TTTAGGATTTCTACTTCTCTTTAGTTGGGATTATAGGGGTTATAATGACCATTGAATAATATAGGTTGGCATCAACTTTGGATTGCGTATGATTATTAAATTACAATTTATACTTTCAAGAACTTTGACATTGTTTCTCGGCAATTTCGGAATAGGTGGAATAATTGTTTGCATCTTATTAAACAAATGCGTGTTTTGGCTACTTACACATACAATGGGGGTAATGAGTATGCCAATAGAATTGATGCTTGAGGGATTCATGTGATTGGTCACTCTTGGTGGGATTCCTTTCCCATTAATATTATTGATGTTTTCCACATGAATAAGTTTAGATTTCCAAAGTATCGATAAAATTAAGCCGTGTGTTGGTTTTTTTTTTTCTTTTTCTATTTTTTAGATTTTCACTTAACTCTTTTTTTCATTTAAATTTAATTGCGATTTTGGTCTCTTATTTTAGTTGAATCACGAAATAGTACCTTTATTTTATTTCTTCTCAGTTTTAGTTTCTCAAATAGAATTTTGATTCAAAACTTAATGAAATATTATTTTTTTCCCTTTTATTTAAGTCATATCATGCTTCAAGATCTCGTGGGGCAACAATTGTACTTGAAATCTATAGTCATAAATGGTATGATGTGACTTATAAAAATGATATTTCATCAAATTTTTGACCAAAATTTTGTCTAGAAGATCAAAACTGAAGAGAAATAAAATGGAGGAACTACTTTCGTTATTAAGCTAAAATAAGAGAACCAAAATTGCAATTAAACCTTTCATTTACTATGGTTTTACCCCTTTTTGTTTTTTATTTATTAGGTGTTTAATGTGGCAGTTGGTGTATTATCTAGTTTCTACCTTGGGTTTTGGCCTAGTCCTCATAAGTCATTCTTTTCCACTTCTTAATTTATTATATTTATTGGATACTGCATATGATAGGTGGTAGATTTGGGTGCCAACATAGTTTGAGGTTTATTCATAAAAATTTGTTGGTCACTTAGTTACATTTCATAGATAATTAGGGAAATATTGAAAGGAAAACCAAATTATTGGAATTATAAGAATTGAATTGAGACTTTAGTCTCGTACTTAAGTTTGGCCACTCGAGGAGCCATTGAATTATAACTAAACTTAAATAGTTTAATTTAATTTCAATTACCACGAGAGTATGGGTTGAGTTAATTGGACACGATTCTTGTTTCTTAGAATATAACATCAACTACTATATTAGGATTAATTGACATTCTAAAGGGGTTCAACGATAATCAAAGGGTAATTAATTTGAATTGTAAATTATCATTGTGGTGAACACCAATCCTAAAGCTTTTTTCATTTTATAACGATCTAATTCAATTATCTTGCAATCTTAATAAATTTATTCGTAGTTCGAATCATTATTGTTTTATTGTCTAAACTCCCATTTAAATTAATTAATTTGCGTAATTTAATTTATTGATTTATAATTAATTGGCACTAAAAAATCACAGTCCATGTGGATTCAATATTTTTATTACTTGACAAAAACCGTACACTTGCGGATTTCTCACATCAAATTTTTGGCATTGTTGTTGGGGATTGAGCTTTTTATTTGATTATATATTTAATTATTTATATTTAGTTGAATGAAATAGTTTTGATTGTTGAAAAAATATTTCAATTTATTTAACATTCTTGATTGTTGAAATAGTTTTGATAGTTTTGATTGTTAGCGAGTACCAACCATATCAAAACATTTCTCCCTAATATTGTTTTTCATTATTACTGAAAAATTTAAAGAGATTATATTGAGTGAATTTAACATTCTTCAAACTAAAGAATTTTTTTCACATAAAGTTAATATTTCAATTAAACTGAACAACATAATAATCAAAATAATAGTCAAATTAATCTATTTGTGGATTAGCTATAAAAAGGAAGGATACTTATTTAAAAGGAGAAGAAGGAGGCATACCTAATGTGGTTGATCTTGGGAGGCGGCTGTTGCTACTTTTGCTTTCCTTAATTTTTGCTTTCCGTAATTTTTGCTTTCTCGTAACCAACTTGTGCTTACCTATATATATATATATATATATACTTATAGTATATTAGCCTAGATTTTATTATTATTATTATTATTATTATTATTATTATTATTATTATTATTATTATTAACCCATTCTATTAGTGCTAAAGGTAACAACTAATGTAACGACACAATTTTACTCATCGTATTATTTTATATATATATATATATATATATATAGATAGATAGATAGATAGATATTTTATTTTATTTATTTTTATAAGTTGAATATAGTTACTATTAATGAATTAAATCAATTACTAAGACAACACACAAGACACACCTAAAGAAATTAGGACACATATTAACACTCATAAAAAAAGAAAAAATAGTATTGTATCATTATATTATTTAAAATAAGGTAATGAGAAATTGGGGTGTTACATTTGGGCATATTTGAAAAATACTTTGATTGATTTATAAAAAATAATTTTTTTATTAAATCAATCAACTTATTCGTATAAAACAAGTTTATTAAGAACAAAATGGAATCATAAAGATCTAAGATTAGAGTAATTGAGAGAAGGAACACATAGATTTTTATACTAGTTCACAACAGAGTGTTGGTACATCTAGTGCTCCTCTTACAGAGAGATTTTACCTCAGTACATTTGTTTACTTAATCCACTATTTCAAACATAACATATAAGTATTTTTTTTTAATCCGCCTCTTCAAGCTGTGAGTATTCTTCTCTAGCCTTCTTCTCAAGGCTTTCACTGTTTGAACTTTTCTTCAACTTTCTAGCAAACTGCCGTTGAGGTTCATAAGTATTGTTATACCACTTTAGGTACCTCTTATGGACAAAAGATTTTTTTGCCACTATCGAGTTAATTTACATCAATTCCAATTGAAGGTGCTGGAAAGCACAAAAAGGGGGGAGGGTTGAATTATGGCTGTCGTTTCTATAAGAAACTTCGATTTCCTTACAAAAAAAAATTGTTCTATATCTACACATTCAATTAAATTTTATAGAACAGGTTTAGATAGAGTAAGGTTGAACTATAAAGAACTAAGATGCAAGAAATAGAAGAAGATAAATGAGACACAAATACTTTTAAACTAGTTCACAATAACCTGCTGCTACATCTAGTCCTCCTTTTACAAAGAGATTTTTCCTCAGTATAGTCGATGACTTAATTTACTATTTCAATTAATAGCATACACATATTCTTTACTATGTCTCTTCAGACTTTGAGTATTTTTCTCTGACTTCTCTAGGTTATCGTTGCCAAAATCTTCTTTATCTTTCTAGCATCATGTTGTTGAAGTTCCCAAGGTTCATTATACCTTTTCTAGTACCTCTTAGGGGCGAGAGAGTTGTTGCCACTATCAAGATGATTTACACCACTTCTAGTTTGTGTCTCAATTGACACAAAGTTTGTTTATAGGATTCTAACTCTCATTGAGAGGATGTTACAAATCAAGTCCTATATCAGTACAATTTTTGGAAAACACTTTGACTGATTTGGATCAATTTTAATAACTCTCGGCTGAGAGGATATTTCATTCATACATTTTGTTTGATGTCTTCATGGCTTTTACAATTTATTTTTTAAATACATTGCCTTTTTTATTCTCAGTCACTCTTATTGGTGAAGGACTGAGTGAGTTCTTCTTAAATGGAGAGAAGAAGCATCCATTGAGGATCTTACCATTGGAGATCTTCAATCACCATTTCAGGAAAATCAATCTTTAATATATATCCATATATATCTTCGTGAATGATTTTGCATTTCTTGGTATAAGGATAGAGAATAAGAGGATACTATCATTAGAGTATGTCTTAAAGAATTTCAGCCAAGTAGAAAATTCATGATGTTCATGAGAGGATGCACATATGTTTTGTCTTCTTTGGAGCGTTGAATTTCATAAAACACATTAAATTGTTTGAAAACATACAACATAAATCAGAGTCATACGATCAAATGCTTGAAGTGATATTGAGATTATCAAAGACAGAAGATCACTTGCTTGGTAAGCTTTTTAGAGGCAAACAATCACATGTTTTGTCAAGCTTACCATAGGTAGACGAATCAAAGTCTAACGGAGTCAACCAAGACAGTGTGTCGCTTCATGTCACTGAAGGTGCATGTCAAAGCACTTACATCAGATTCAGACAACTGAAGTGAAATAGAGTCTTCTGATTCCTTTGTATTTGTCCAATCACTAGAGGATATATCTTATATCAGAACACATACTTTGTAACGCTTCTCTTTGAACTACATGATGCAATACTTCTTTTTTCTATATTACAACTTGCTTTATTTAGCATACATAGTTACTATTAGGTGATAATGTTCTTTGTGTTTAAAACAATCATATTATTATCTCTAATTTACTTATACTTTATGCTACCTTAAAATAAATAGTAATTAATATAACTCTTTTTCTTCTAACTTAATTTGCACACTTAGCAAATACAATTAGGGGATACTTGTTTTTTTTTGTTTGTTATCATCAAAACATCAACCAAAGGATTGTAACTAACACCATTTTTGCACTAACAATCTCCCTTTTTTATGATGACAAATAACTATACAATTATTGAACAATTTTCCTTAATAAAATAAGGTTTTAAAAGAAGGCTCCATCTGAATTTAGTATTCAAAAATTGTTTGATTTAAGGAGTGTTTGATCTTCTAAAAAGAAACTTTTAAATTAATATTCTAGGGCTCCACTTAAATTTTATAAATTTGATTCTTTAAGTGTTTCAAACCTTATTAAATCATTTTATTTTTGACACACATGAGGGTAAAATCACACAGAGATATCATGAAAAACATGCAAATGCAGGATACAATTAATTGTATTACTTTATCTTATGCTTTTCTCGCCCTTTGACATTATCAAAAAAGGTAAAATTATAGTAATCCAAACATAAACAAGGATCACAAGAGGGATAAAAGAAAGAACCCGTCACACCACATACAAATGATTGGCATAAGTAAACTTTTAAACAAAAGCTCAAAGAAAACAGAAACAAGGGTAACATTTCATTAAAATAAGGATCACAATTACAACGCAAACACACAAAAAAGGTAACTTAAAGAAAAGCTAATCCTAGACATAAGTACTAGATACATCTAAAGACACGCCTTAAGAGTTCAATTGGTTCTTCCATTTGAGAGACGAAAAGGTCCAACTTATGGTCGACTTCTTGCAGGGCTATCCACTCACCATCGAGGCTACTTCAAATTGTGGGATGTCCTTCTTCTCGGCAGAGGAAAATGACTTCCCTTTCCTACCAGAAGAAGAATCACCATTCATATCATATGAGATCTGAGAAGCGTAAAAGGGCGAACATAGAAAAACACAAGGATGAAGAAAAGATTGAAAAGACACAATTAAGGGGAAAATAAAACATTTGAGGTATAAATAGTTAGATTTTTCGTGAAAGAAAACAAAAACGTTTTTGGAAAAGGAGATGTAATGATGAGGGTATGGAGAAAAACAAAGAGTGAGACAGGGTATGACAAATACTCTAGAGGCACGAGATAAAGAGTTGTGGTTGATGGAAATGAAGAAAAATAATTTTTAAAGATGAAAAGAGGGAAATGAAGATAGATTTTAAAGAAAAACAGAGGATACAAAGAGAATTTTGAAAAACAGAGGAGATAAAGAGAAAACACAAGTCCACATAAAACGGAATAAAATAGAGGATAAAACTAGAAGGTCAAATAGATTATAATATTTACTCAATTCATAACTCACATTACACTTCTAACACATAAAATTTACATTACATCTATAATACTTTCTATAAATTGACTTAATAGGAAAAACAAAAGTCTTAAGGTGTTTCTAAGGCTATCTAAACTAGATCCATTAATTTATATTACATATTAGGTTAGAACCCCCAATTCCTAATACCTAAATAAACTAAGTTCCTTTATTTAACTTCTTCTTTAGTAGGAGTCTTTCTTTTTTGAACCTTCATTTCATACAATGATGACAAAATTTTCATATTTGGGAGCCTATCTTCTAACTTGTCATACGTAATGAGCAAAAAGGAGATGATGTAGTCTTATATTTTCTCTAACTATTTTGACTTGTCTAGTGGGACTTTATTTAAATATAGATATGGAGATATAATTTTTCAAAGATAGATCTTTCAAAAAATTATAGGTGTTGCAACCTTTTACTTTCAAATTTATATCCAACCCTGAAGATTCAAACAAAATGAGGCAAACGCCTTTCAATGCTCTTTTTCGTAGTTCCTTCTTGTACTTAAGGTACTTAGTGAAATAGGGAGACATTGATAACCAAAGGTTCCACAAAGTGAACCTTTGAATGCATTTTGTGAACCATCTTCTTTAATCCATCTTGTTATTGTAGTTAACAAATGTAATGAATTCATGATTTTTGAACATTCCATCATTCAGGTTGAGCATTTAATGTAAGAAGATCATTATCTAGGAAGATGAATAGTTAATAAAGAAAGAGATATAAACTAGGTTTTTCCTATAGGGTTTAAGGTTTAAAACATTGTGGATGAAAAAAAAATTGGGGTTCAGCGAGAAAAGCTTTTAACGAAAAGGTTGATTCTGGAAAGCGCTAGAGGGGAGAGAGTTTTAAATAAGCATTTAAGAAGGATAAATAACATAAATTTTAACGAAAGTGAAAAAATAACAATTTTCAAAAAGATCACATGCAATATGAATAAGGATAAGACAACACGGACCAAGACAGAAGGAACAACACAGACACGTAATAAGATAGATAGGAAAACCCAAGCACATAAATCAAAAACATATAAGGTAAGAAAAACAAGTGCACATAAAATAATAAATTAAAGTACAAGGTACCTGATGATGACAAATGAGGGTAATTTAGAAAATTTTATTTCACTTACCTTACCATAGTTGGTTGGACTTTTCTATTAGATGATCTTTTAACCAGAAGCTAAGTCATCTTGGTTTTGATCTTCCTTCTGAATCAACATATTATGTCATTTGTTGTAGTGCTTTAATTGCGTATGTACGAGTCTCAGACAATTAGCCAAGTACACAATACACCAGAGGCAAATAAAAAAAACCTTGTCCTTGAGCATATAGAGGAAAAGCTTCAGGCCACGAGTTTGACTGGATGGTGAGATAATTAAACTCATATGTTGTATAAACTTCTCTAGTGGTGAGATTAGATTATGGTCTTTCATAAGAGAGTTTTAGTCATTCACATGCAGTATATGCTTCTTTGAGGATAATTTGGTTTCATAATCATTTTAGAAACATAATCTTAGTTCTGAAAAGGATCTTCGACTTATTGCCATTCAACGTTCCCAGAAAAAAGGTAGAGTATGGGGTTGCATTGCTCACCATTTCATCTAAAGAGTTACCTACACTTTTGAACATATATCCTAGATCTTTGAAGTTTTTAGAAAACTTCTCCCTAACTGGTTAAGTTCATTGTTGAAATGCATCATAACATTTCCATTACTTTGCACTAAAAATTTATTGTAGTCACTAATACTTCTTTCTATTAAAGGATAAATATCAATATTAATAAGTGGATTCTTTTCACTTATTAAATCACTATGCCTGATAGAAGTATACAAGTTTTGTCCAGTTTGTCATTGAAGAGTTTGAAGAGACACACCTAGAAGAAATAATAGAATTGAATGAATTTTCATAACATATAAAGACATATCTTAAAAGAGGAAATACACAAAAAGTTTCATTCTGGTGTTAAAATAAAGGAATTAACCACATGTTGAAATATTTCCTTAGATACTTTTAATCTAAGAAAGCATCTCTCATATAGTTATGACTTTAAGATGATTACTCTGTTTCAAGGGACATAGTACAAATCCTTATTCACGTATACTCTTATCTTTGAGTATTCACTTGTCTCAATACAAAGATTTTGTTTTATTACTCAAAATATCATTGAAGAGTGATTTGCATAATGGTAACGTTAACACAAAAACCTTTTCCCTAAAGCAGATTAACTGCCCATTTAAGAAAAAAAACTTTGGATAGGAGAAGAAATTGACATTTGATAAATAGATGATGCTAAAGCGCTTTATATATTTTATTAGATAACAATTATAATCCTTGCGAACAATCTTTGTGAATCTATGTTTTGAAAGGAATAAAAAAATTTAAAATATTTGATTCAAAAGAATAAATTATTTGATACCATTTTCCTAGTATTTCTATTATAGACGGATCTTTGGTCTTACACGGTAAAGAGCTAAATCAAGAGATTGAGCTTTGTTACCAATTGAAAGTGCTGGAAAACATAAGAAATGGTGAGTTTTAATTGTGTTTTCCATTTCCTTACAAAAAAATTATTCTTTATCAAAACATTCAACTTAATTTTATAAAACAAGTTTAGACAAAGTAAGATTGAATCATAAAGAATTAAGATCAAAGAAATAGAAGAAGATCAAGGAGACACATATATTTTTATACTAGTTCACTACAACTTATAGTTACATCTAGTTTAGTCCTCCCCTTTAATTGTGTTTTCCATTTCTGAAATTTACTTCCATTTCCTTATTAAAAAATTATTCTTTATCAAAACATTCAACTTAATTTGATAAAACAAGTTTCGACAAAGTAAGGTTGAATCATAAAGAATTAAGATGAAAGAAATAAAAGAAGATCAAAGAGACACATATATTTTTATACTAGTTCACTACAACCTATAGTTACATCTAGTCTAGTCCTCCCCTTATAGAGATATTTTGCCTCAGTATAGTTGAGGACTTAATTCACTATTTCAATTAATAACATACAAGTATTCTTTAATATACCTTTTTAGGTTTTGAGTATTTTTCTCTTACCTCTCGAAGATGTTGTTGTCAAAACCTTCTTCAAGTTTCTGGCATCTTGCTCTTGAGGTTCATGAGAGTTGCTGTACCTTTCCAACTACCTCTTAGGGGTGAGAGAGTTTCTGTCACTATGTAGTTGATTTACATCAGTTCTAGTTTGTGACTGAATATACACAAAGTTTATTTCTAAGATTCGAACACTCATTGAGTTGATATTACAAATCAAGTCCTATAATAGTACAAGTGCGTCAAAATTCTTTGGTCGATTTACATCATTTCTAATAACTCTCTATTGAGATGATATTTCATTCATACTTTTCGTTTGATGTGTTCATGGCTTTTCCAGAATTTCATGATTGATTTTGTGTATCTTGGTATAAGGACATGGAATTAAAGGATACTATGATCAACACATGTCTTAAATACTTTCAAACAAGTAGTAGATTTGGGAGGTTGATCAAATGATGCACAAATGCTTTGTGTTCTTTGGAGCATTGACTTCTTTTATAGCATACAACATAAATTAGAGCCAGACTACCAGAGGCATCTAAAAGAGAACATATCATGTTTTTCCAGAGTCACAAGAACTAGAGCATTGCTAACTTTATTGAAGTCAACCAAGACAACGCGTCGCTTCGTGTTACTAGAAACACGTGTCAAAACACTTGGATCAGAGTCAGAGAACAAAAGGGAAACAAAGTCTTTTTTTTTCTTTGTCTTCGTCCAATCATCATAGGATATAACTTATATCCTAATGCATACTTTGCAACTCTTGTCTTTGAACTACATAATGCAATACTTCTTATTGCTATATTACGACTTGCTCTATTTAGTAGACATATTTACTAGTTTACTAGGTGATAATGTTCACTATGTTTAAAACACTCAAATTATTATATCTTGTAGTTTATGCTACTTTAAAATAGATATTCATTAATGTAACTCTTTGTCTTTTAACTTAATCTCCACACTTATCAAATACAGTTAGGATATAATTGTTCTTTATTTGTTTGTTTTTGTTATCATCAAAACATCAGCCAAATGATTGTAGCTAACACCACTTTTGCACTAACACTAGTTTGTGTCTGAATTCAAACAAAGTTTGTTTCTAGAATTCTTACTCTAATGGATATGATGGTACATATCAAATCCTACATCAGTTCAAGTGTATGAAAACACTTTGAGTGATTTACGTCTATTCTAGTAACTCTCTATGGAGAGGATTTTTCATTCATTGTTTTGATGTGTCATGTTTTTTTTATGGACTTTCTTCTTAACACATTGCTTTTTTTGTTTTCTCTCTTCTTGCACGATTGATAGATCAATGTCTACTTAAATGCTTCTTCAGAGGATATCATTATCAGAGGATGTCATATACTTCTTCAATTAGAGAGTAAATCCATTATAATGAGTTAGAGGATGTTGGAGCGTAGAATTCTTATAAGAGCGTTGACTTTCTAGAGTGTTGATTTCGATTTGAGCTTTAACTTTCTTGAAGGTTGAATTTTTATCAGAGTCTTGACTTTTCATTAGAATCAGATGATCAGATGTGTAGTACGATTATCATATGCATGCAATCAAATGCTTATCACATTTATCAGAGGAATACTTAGCGGATGCTTGTCATACTTATGAGAGACAGACTTAGGGCTTTCTTTTGTCGACCTTTGAATCAAAGGCTCAAGATAATTTTCAAGCAAAGGAAAATAGTCATTGTAGTGGTATTTACTTTTCTCGCTAGAGGAACAGACATTGACATGTATTCCTTTTGTCTTTTTCCACTTTGACTCAGACTATAGCTCGTCAAAATCATATGCTACGAATTGCTCTATTAGTAAATATAATTTCTTGTTATTAGGCAATAACATTCTTTGAACTCTATTTATTAGGCTATAATTGAACTTTATTTGTTTTTTTTTTTGTTATCATCGAAACATCAACTAGAGGATTGTAGCTAAGACTATTTTTACCTTAACAATCTTTTATTTTTATTTATGATGACAAATACTTTAACA
>JBBPBS010001074.1:1336629-1381824 GCA_037974835.1 Cicer judaicum | reverse complement strand
TTTCTTTCCAAAAAAAAAAAAAAACTAAACAAATGCTCTCCCTGAACGTAGTACTCACAAATTGTTTAACTTAATATTCATTTGATTTTCTTAAACGAAAACTTATAAATATGTATTCTAGGACTCCATCTGATTATGATAAACATGAACCTTTAAAAGATTTAAACTTATTAAGTTATTTTATTTTTTATACACATGAAGTGAAAACAAAAGGAAAAGTACAGAGACAAGAGAAGCACATTGGATAAAGAGATGTATAAATTAACGTTTAATTGACAAGACTTTCTAAAAGGAATTCACATATAAGTAAGGTGTTACAGAGGATCACGATTACAATGCAGACACAAAGGGGAATGGAAAAATAACATAAGATAACACACCTCAGGAGTTCGATGACTTCCTCCATTTGAGCGGTGAGAAGGTCCATATTGTAATCAACTTCTTGTAGAGTAATTCGAGCTTCTAGATTTTTAAGAAGAATGTTTCTCACTATCAGGAAAAATTAAGATGGTGAGATTTCCTTCTTCTCGGGAGAGGAAAGTAACTTCCTTTTGCTACTAGAAAAGATTCGAAATCCATAGCAGAAGAGTTCAAAAGATTTTATGGTGAAAAAGTAAAAAACAAGAAAACACAAGAAGTTGAGAGGTGAATGAAAATGTAGATAGAGAAATTGAAGAAAATTTGAGGTATAAATAGCCACACAAAAATTGCACCTAGAGTTTTGGAAAAGGAAAACGTAATGATGAGGACGAGGTGGAAGATGAATATTGAGACAAACATCGAACCTAGAGTTTGACAAACACTTTTAGACATGAAGGAAAATTTAAAGGCTCGAGGATAAGAAGAGTTGTGGACGGAAAATAGGATGTTACAACCAAGTTGGTTTGAAGAAATATGACCCTTATGTGTTTTGATTATAACTATTTAAAGCACTAATGTTTTTTATTAGTGTGTAGTCTTCAGAACAAGTTAATCCTTATGCGTTTACACTGCATCCTCTAATGTTTGATCTATGTTAAAAGAACACCAAGATTCTCTTTGACTTATGTACTCTAAGTCTAGTGAACATGCATTGAAATGCGCCTCTGATGATTCTGTTATTGCAATAAATTCTCTAATTAGTTTGGCTTTACCGACTACAACAAGAATTTGACTATTTTTCTTTTGATAAGTGTGAAAAGCAAGTGATTGTATGCATTTGATAAATTGTGCCAAGCATTTGATCATCTTACTATGAAAATAGTCAATTCTCTAGTAAGCCAACACTTTGATAATAGTCAAAGCTTTTGTTATCCTCCGGTAAACACCTTGAAGGTCTATGTGACATAATATGATCCCAATATCCGCTTTTCCATCGATCACCATGTCAAGATTCGCAAAATCAATTTCAAGGATATTTTTTTACAAGTTTTAGTGGAGAATCAATCTCAGAAGATTTGATACGAAATTTCATGATACATATTGATTTCTTGCAATCAAGACAACAATCAGAAACCCTAAAAATATCTATAAAATAATGTCCAACTCTCAATTTGAAAAGTACAAGTAACAATGTACCACAATAAGCATTATATAGTCGTCTATGCACTTTTGTTTTTTACCTTTTATCTTGTCTAAGTGATGAGAAATATTTTCTAACAGTAGAACATTGTAAACACCCTCTTGTGAGAGTTATTCAGAAAACTATCAAACTAGTTTTTTAACCTATCCTAGTAGTTGACGCATCGCTCAACAACTTGACTATACTAAGTTAGAAGGTTGAGAAGACTTGAACACAATCAATTTGACTAGTAGGTGTTCAGCGTAAGTGTAATTCAGCTGGTTAATTAGTGGATTAAATCCTCTAGATTGAAGGGACTGGGCGTAGCTACTATATTGGTGGTGAACCAAGATAAATCAATTGTCTCTGTATGTATTTATTTGATGTTTGTTTTCATCATTTTTTAATAAACTTGAATTTTAAAATAAAATACAATTCAAACCCCTTATTCCTATTGTTTCTTATTCTATAATTTACATCAGAGATCAGCCTCAAAGATAAGCATCTTACCATGTTTGAGTAAAGATCTGTGTTATTATGACTAACTCTGAAGAAGTCATCGGGGGAAACATTAACATGCCTCCTCTATTTGATGGAGAGATATTTGAGTACTAGAAAGATAGGCTTAGAAGTTTCTACAACTGTAATGATCCTGAACTCTAGGACATAGTCGAAGATGGATTTAATGAAGACGTTAGAAACATCTTGCATAAATCTTTTGATAAAAACCAACATGACCCATGAAACCCCACACTTCTTTAACATGAACAAGTCGAGGCAATTTTTCAATAACTATAATTTTTGCCTTATTCACCTTAATTTCTCATCATAAATATTAATTTCGAAGGTGTATTTCGTCTTGTATCACAAATTTAAACTTATCCCAATTCAAGTCAAGGTAAACATCTTCACATCTTTACAAAATCTTTGGAAAATTTGATAAACAATCATCAAAGTTAGCACCATTAAAAGAAAAATCATCCATAAAAACTTCCATGGAGTTGATGGTAAAAAGGTAGACAACAGGTATACAAAGGGATGATTGGCTCTCTTTGTTACTTAACTGCCTATAGACCCGATATTCTATTTTGTGTGTGCGTGTGTGCTAGATTTTAGTTTGATCCTAAACAATCCCAATTAACAGTGGTTAAAAGGTTCATATATCTGAAAGGTACTACTAAACTATGTATGTGTTATAAGCCATCTTTTGAGTACATGTTAGTAGGCTTCTATTATGTTGATTATGCTAGAGACAAGCTAGAAAGAAAAAGTATCACTAGAAACTGTACATTCTTTGGTGAGAATCTAATCTCCTAGTCAAGCAAAAGATAAATAACTATTGCTCTATCTATAGCGTAAGCTGGATATATTTAGCAGCCAGCTGTAGCAATCAACTGTTGTGGATGAAATATCAACTAGAAGATTTCAAAATCAATAAGAGTAACATTCCTATCATTTGTAATAGTACTTCAACTATATGCTTAACCAAATTCTATTTTACATTCGAGAGCAAAATATATAGAGATTAAACATTATTTTATAAAGGACTATGTCCAAAAGGATATTTAAGACATCAAATTTGTTGACGCTCATCATCAATGGACATAGAGTTTTACAAAACCCCTTGCTAAAGATGATGAAGTCCCTGTATGTTTTTGCCTCTTGTTAAACAATGTTAATGGTTAAATATATGTCTTCTGACTTTGTTGAAATTGAACTTGTTTTGTGCCTCTGGTCAATCAAAATTCAATTAAAATTAATATGAACAATTTTCTTGCAAGACGTGTATGGTATGTATTTTTTTGACAAGTGTTGATTATGCATGTTAACGCATGTGCGTCAGTTACCTTTTAGAAACTCAAATGTTTCTTTTTTAAAACATAAAAATCACCATTAGTCACCACTCTCACATATTCCCACACTTTTCCCCTCTCTTTTAAACTTTTAAAACACTCTAATCTTCCATGCATCCAAATGAATTCAAGCTCGACCTTTCATTGTACACTCGGTAAGGTGTTACAACTTACTAGTGTTGGTTGGTCCTACTACTTTAACCTAGATCAAATTGTTGCTTTGGATGTTCTAGTTAATGAATTCTAGATATTTGTTGATGTTAACAAGGATGGAGAAGTTTCAAGTATAGTGTTAGGGCTTCCTATCAAAATAACTAAACAATCCTTCGTTGCCATTATAAAATGTCCGGATAATGTCATGATTATTAAGAATGGTTACGAGTCTAGGATGGTTCCTTCAAAATCAACAAAGCACTTTTTAAAAATCATAAGTCAAATCTAAGTTAATTCATTGAAAACCTAAATATGGCTTCGGTTTGCGTCCTTCTGCTTAAAGAATCTCATGTGTTTGAGAAGAAACGAGAAATAGTAACCAAGACAACTACCATAAATGTAGAAGATAACTAGAAAGAAGACAAAAACACCCTATGAGGAAGAAGCATACATCATTTCAAGGAAGAAACAAAAGGTAACATCCATCTCTAAGAACACTATTCCCTTCGATAATATTGGTAATGAATTTCCATAACTAGAAACCTCTGCACATTCTACCCAAAATCCAAACTTTATTGCACCTTCCTTTAACCCTACACCTCATACACTCTCACCTGGTAATCCTAATTCAGATATTTGAAAAGAATTTTTTAAGGAAACCCTAACAAAACATTTTGTAGCCCTAAGATACCAATCACTTATCTACCCTCTTAACACATAAATTCAACCCTTACACCATCCTCTACTCACACTAACCCTCAACAAACAACTACCCTTTCTACCAACCCATTTACACCTACCATGTCCACACTTGGTAATCCAAACTAGAAACCTATGCACCTTTTACCCAAAATCCAAACTTAATTGCACCTTCCTTTAACCCTGCACCTTGTACAATCTCACCTGGTAATCGTGATTCAGATATTTGAAGAGAAATATTTAAGGAAACCCTAACAGAACATTTTGTAGCCCTAAGGTACCAATCACTTATCTACCCTTTTAACACATAAATTCCAGCCTGACACCATCCTCTACTCACACTAACCCTCAACAAACAACTACCCTTTCACCAACCCTGCACCTTGTACAGTCTCACCTGGTAATCCTAATTCAGATATCTGAAAAGAAATATTTAAGGAAACCCTAATAGAACATTTTGTTGCCTTAAGATACCAATCACTTGTATACCCTTTTAACACATAAATTCCAACCTGACACCATCCTCTACTCACACTAACCCTCAACAAACAATTACCCTTTTTACCAACCCTTTTACACTTACCATGTCCACACTTGACCTTGACCTTCCCTCACCTACGCTTATGAACTCTACTCACCAAGTGACTGAGATATAAACTCAAGAAGTTAAAGACTTAGTGTCTGATACATCTTCAAATGACTCTCCAGCTCCTAGCTTATCACCACCACAACATGAACCTGCCACCTTCATCCCTTTTGACCTTACCCATTCTATTCCTTCCATTTCTTTCGAATTCCCAGTCATTAACTCAACATTTGGATCTTAATGAAGTTTCAAGTCAATGGAACAAAATCTATCTTCTGGTTCCAATGGAATAAGGGACTACATGGAGCATGGGATGCATTTGGCTTCTCAGAACTCCACTACTTTCAAAAAATGATTGAGATCCTCCATCTTTGGGTTTTGCAGATTTAGAAAGCTTATAGAGATTAGTCTAGAAAGCTATAGACAACCACATTAGAAGCTAAAATTGAGGCATAGCATTCATCACTCTTACTTTTAAGCCTACATATATTAAGGGGAACTTTGATATGATATGTTATTTTGGTTTACATTATCCTATTAAAATGAAAAATTATTCACAAAAATAAATGTTTGTCATCATCAAAATTGGAGGGATTGTTAGAACCACGTTGGTTTGAAGAACTATGACCCTTTCTAATTTTGATGATAACAAAAATTATTGTGGGAACAATTTACAGTACTAATAACTTTATTTAAGTGTGCAGTTCCTTGGTCATGTAATCTTAAATGAGTTTACGCTGCATCCTTTGATGATTGGAAAATTTGAAGAAACACCAAGACAATGCATTGAAAATTGTATTCTGAGTTCGATGAACGTGCTCTTAATTGTTCCTCTAGTGATATGTTTTTGCAAGCAACACTCTAAAAATTCTAAATCTGATAATTATGACAAGTAATTGATCATCTTTTAATAATTGTGACAAGCATTTGATCGTCTGACTTTGATAATTGTGACATGCATTTGAAATTCTAGCTTTGGTAATTGTGACAAGCATTTGATTATCACATTATGATAAAAAGTCAACACTATGATACAAGTCAACTCTCTAACATAAAGTCAACCATCTAATAAAAAGTCAACAATATGATATAAGTCAATATTTTGAAGAAGTCAAATTTTATCGACCTATGCTCAATAATTGTTTGAAAGACTCTGATCATGGAAACCTATGTTCTTCTTGTTTCTTTTTCAAGATAATGAGAATCAATTCTGAGGACAAATTTGGACAAGTTTTATTGGTGAATCAATGTAAGATGATTTGATAAAAAAAATATTACGATACATGTTGATTTCCAGCAATCACGACAACAATCAAATACATAATGTTGTCTCTACACCTTTGTTCTTAAACTTATTATTTTTCTAAGTGTTGAGGGATAGTTTACTTTTTGAGAGCATAGCTTTGTAAACACACTATTGTGGGAATTACTCACACAAAAATCGTAAACACTTTTTGTTTGTAATTTAACCCAGTTGTGGCCGCATTCCTCAACATCTTGACACTACTAAGATAGAAGGTTGAGAAGACTTGAACACGGTCATGTTGACTAGTATGTGTTTAATGGACGTGTGACTCAGTTGATGAGTAGTGGTTTAAATCCTTTAGTTTGAAGGGATGAGAAATAACTGTTGGAATCAATTAGGTTTTCCTCTTGTGGTTTTGATGTTAACAAATGCATTTTATGAGAACAATTTTCTTAGACTAATGGCTTCATTAAACGTGAAACAATTAGAACAAGAAAACCAGATGAAGGTACTAGAGGATGTGACCGAAGGAACACAAAAGCATACGCATATACCTCTAATGTGCCTTTGAAGGTTATGAAAATTACCTCTAATGTTTGAGTCTAAAGACTTCCTCTGTGTACAAGGTCTAAAGATTGGCTCTGAAGACTAAGTATGATAACTACGTCATAAGATTAAATTAGAAGCATGCCTCTCATATGTAGCCTTTGGTGTTGCATTGACTTTGATGATTCAACAATGTGATTTTCCCAAAGTCATTAATTTTATGTCATTCAATTATGCTTCTGACTATTATTGTCCAAGATACATAGCGTTTGAATCCAATAAGAAAGTTAATGGGTCTAATGGAAAGTCAGTGACGCTAATTGAAATAATTAACTTTGAAGAAAAGACTTTGTCGAATCAAAATTTCAGAATTCATTTTCACTTAAATCAATCAAGAGTATGAAGGTCGATTCACATGATTAAGTTTTTTAACGCAATTTTAAATTAGATATGATTCAGAATTATATTTGACGGAAATCTTTGGCCAAGGTGAAAATAAGATAAGGTCAAAATATTATTCACAAGAAGATATGGTCAAAATATTATTCACAAGAAGATATGGTCAAAATATTGTTCACAAGAAGAAAAGTCCAAAATATTGTTCAAAAGAAGATATGGTCAAAGTATTTTTCACAAGATATGACCATAATATTATTCACAAGAAGATATGGTCAAAATAATATTTACAAGAAGATATGACCAAAATATTATTCACAAGAACCTACACTCATTTTTTTTACAAGAAAAATCACTACTAATTACAAGAACATACACTCATAATTTGTTTACAAGAAAGATTTGATCCATATTTTACAAGGAAAAAAGTGAAACTCTAATCTATTTTATAAATAGATACTAAAGGCTGAATATGAACTACTAAAAAATAAAAATCCATACAATTCAAATTTCCTAAGTATTCAAAGTTCAAAGGTTTAAGTTCTAGAGAAACACTTGCTCAAAGAAATATTATTTAAGTATTTTAGTGTGAGAAATCAATTGTAAGAAGCAAATAAAATGTGAGAAATCATTGGTTCCAAATTTGTATAACCCATTTCGATAGTGGATTTAGTGTTTCTCAAGCAATATGTGGTTTGCAGGTTCTGTGGAGACGACTTGACTTGTAGGGTCAAGGTGTTTGTTTGCCTAAAAAAGTATACAGGTGTCTGGTTGTTTTGAGAAGACTGACTTGTAGAGTTAGATGTTGTGTAATTCAAGGATATGAATTAGCAGATAAATCCTTCTAAGTGAAAAGACTGGATGTAGCTACCAAGTTAGTGGTGAATGATCAAAGCATTTTGGCACATGTTTCTAGTTTTTCTCTGTGGCATTTTAAAAGCTCCATATAGCTTAGATTAACTTTTTAGCTTGTTTCAAAACGTTGGGTCGAAATTGAATTTTATTTTTATTATTTGCATATTGACCTTTGCTCGCTCTATAGGCCACAACTTGAGCTCTGTGAATTTTAATTTTCATTGTTATATTCTCATGATGCATGACTAGGGGTAGTTATGTGAATCTACATTCCCTTGACCCTGAAATAAATAGGACTTTTCATTTACTTCTTAGAATTAATAGAGATGCTACTGCTACTGAGTCATAGTTAGATAGTGAAAGTGACAACTAGTTGCGAAATATGGATGATATGAATAATAGAACCTTATGACAACTTGCTGCACCTAATGTCACTTATATTGTATTGTGTATCACATATCCCGAATTTATTGTAGCATTTGAACTTAAATCTAGTTTAATACACTTGTTTCTAAGGTTTATCAGTCTTGCAGTTGAGGATCCCCACAAACACTTGAAGGAGTTCCATGTTCTGTGTTCTAGAATGAAGCCTCAAGGAATCACAAAAGACCATATCAAGCTGAGAGCCTTCACATTCTCACATCAAGATGCTGCCAAGGATTGGTTATACTACCTTCAGCTAGGTTCTGTTACAAGTTGGAATGATATGAAGAAGTTGTTTCTAGAAAAATGATTCCATGCTTCAATCAGAAAAAAAAAATTGTGGCATTAGGTAGATTGGTAGGGAATCATTGCATGAGTATTGGGAGAGATTCAAGAAATTATTGTCTAGCTGTCATCATCACTTTATTTGTGAACAATTACTCATTAAGTATTTTTATGAAGGCTTGTTACCTATGGAGAAAAGCATTTTGGATGCTTCTAGTGGGGGAACACTTGTCGATAAGACCCCAGAAGTAGAAAAAGCTTCGATTGAGAACATGCACATTAATTCTTAGAAATTTACAACTAGAAGCAATTCAACAGTGTTGGCAAGGGAGTGAATGAAATTCAAGCTTCTTCCCACAAGAATCTAGAAAGCTGACTTGATGAGCTTACGTCTTTAGTAAAAAAATTGGCAGTAGGTAAAGCCTAAATAGTGGTATGTGGTATTTGTATTTCTCTAGAGCATCTTATAGATTCATGTCTTGAATTCCAAGAAGATCCAATTGCTAATGCTCCTTAAGCATATGTAGCAAACATATACAACCCTCAAGCCAACTATGATCTGTCATCTAACAGGTACAATTATGGTTGGAGAAACCATCCCAACCTAAGATGGGGGAATTCATTCGCACAACAACAACCTAGGCAGCATCAAAACATTCAGCAACAACAAAACATTCCACATCAGTAACAAAACATTCCACATTAGCAGCAAAACAATGCACCTTCATTAGAGGTCCTTGGCAAACAAATGGTTGTCCAAAATCTCCAATTTCAACAAAGAACAAATTCCACAACTCATAATTTGGAGACAAAGAATGGCCAACTGGCCACTTCAATTAATTAGATGTCATTCCAATTACCTTGAGGTCTCACAAAGCTGTTGAATTTTGAAAGGAACTTGAAGCAGTTGGTGTGAAAAATAACAAGGTTGCTATGGACGAGGCAAATAGAGACAAATAGATCTTGGATACATTTATAAATGTTGAAGTGAACATTCCTCTCCTTGAAGTAATTAAACAAATTCCAAGACATGCCAAAATTCTAAAAGAGTTGTGCACACACAAGAGAAGGTTAAAAGATAATGAAAAAGTAAACATGCGGTGCAATGTTTCAGCCCTTATTCAGCCCATGCCCCAAAATGGCAAAGATCCATGAACTTTTTCCATCCCATGTACCATAAGCAATAGTCCACTTGAAAATGCCATGTTAGATTTAGGAGCTTCCATTAATGTTATGCCTACATCTATTTCTAACTCTCTTGCTATTGGATCTTTACAGAGTATAGGTGTTACTATTCAATTGGCGAACATGAGCAATGCTCGCCTTACTAAACTTGTGGAGGATGTACTTGTTTGAGTTAATGAATTTATATTTCCTGCTAATTTTTACATTTTGAACACGGAGGCAAAGACTAAGTCCAGAAGGGCACCTATCATCCTAGGCATACCATTATTGAAAACTGCTCGAACAAAACTTGATGTGCATGCTGGAACTCTATATGTAGAATTTAGTGATAGCATTGTAAAATGTAACATCTTTAATGCTATGAAACACCCCATGGAAGAGCATTCTATTTTTCATATTGAATTGCTTGTTGATTTGGTTGATGACACTTACCTCGATATGTTTGCTACTGATTTTCCTTCATTGTCTAGTTTTGATGATACTTATACTTGTGAATTCTGTACAGATACTTATACTTGTGAATTATGTACAGATACACATTTGTGCTTTGTGTGTGTTGAGATCGAAGCTGCTTTGCAGGTTGATCATTGTGCTAATATTGATATTTCTTCAAACATAATTGATTTAGCAGACATATCTTCGGCCACTAGTGTTGAACCCTCCATTGAGAATCCATCAACTACAGAGCTTAAACCATTCGTGTGAAATATGCATATTTAGAAGGGAGTGACAAGTGACCTGTGATTATTTCAGCCAAACTTGAAGATGAGCAGGAAGAAAAGTTGTTGCAAATTTTGAGAAAACACAGGAAGATAATCGGATAGACCATGGTATATATTACTGGTATTATCCCATTTGTGTGTATGCATAGAATACTACTGAAGGATGGGGTGAAATTAGTCAAGCATCCCCAAAGGTGACTTTACCCCTTCATTCTAGATGTTTAAAAACAGGAAGTGACCAAGCTCTTACAAGGAGCTATCATATACCTCATCTCTGATAGTTAGTGGTTGAGTCCAGTAGAGGTAGTCTTTAAGAAAATTGGACTCATAGTGGTTAAAAATGAGAATAACAAACTCATCTCCACACGAGTGTAGAACAGCCAAAGGCTATGCACCATTTACAAGAGACTAAACCAGGCAACTTGAAAGGATCATTTTCTTTTACCATTCATTGATCAAATGCTTGAAAGGTTAGCTGGTAAGTTATATTATTGTTTTCTTGATGGATTTTTAGGTTATTTTCATATCCATATTGCACCAGAGGACAAAGAAAAGACCATGTTCACTTGCCCTTTCCGCACATTTGCCTACAAGAGGATGCCTTTTGGCCTATGCAATGCTCCTGGCACTTTCCAACGCTGCATGATTAGTATTTTTTTTCTTCTGATTTCATAGAAAATTGTCTAGAAGTTTTCATGGATGATTTTACTATGTATTATTCCTCATTTGATGCACGCTTGGACAGTTTAGACAGAGTTTTGCATTGATGCATTGAAACTAACCTTGTGCTGAATTATGAAAAATGTCATTTTATGGTTGAACAGGACATAGTTTTGGGACATGTGATATCAAAGAAGGGAATGGAAGTGGATCCTACTAAGATCTATGTGATTTCTAATTTGCCTTACCCATATTGCGTTCGCGAGATTCGTTCTTTTCTTAGCCATGCAGGTTGTTACAGGCGTTTTATCAAAGAATTTAGCAAGATAGCTCTTCCATTGTCAAATTTATTGCAAAAAAGATGTCACTTTCATCTTTGATAACAAATGCAACAAGGCATTTAATTGCTTGAAGGCAGCATTGACCTCCGCCCCCATCATTATGTCGCTGAAGTGGACCCTCCCCTTTGAAATTATTTGTGATGCATCTAATTATGCAGTGGGGGCAGTCCTTGTGCAAAGGGTTAACATGGTTGTCCATGTTATTTATTATGCTTATAGGACTTTAGATTTTGCACATGCTAATTATACTACCACTGAGAAGGAACTTTTAGCTATTGTTTTTGCTATTGATAAGTTTAGACCATATTTTATAGGTTCCAAGGTAGTTGTTTTTACTAACCATGCAAAATCGAGATTGATCCAATGGGTGTTGTTGCTCCAAGAATTTCATTTTGATATTAAAGATAAGAGTGGAGCTGAGAATCTAGTGGCAGATCATTTGAGTAAAATATAATTGGATGAGGACCTTACTCCTATTCAAGATGACTTTCCAGATGAGCAATTGTTACAATTGCGTTAGGTAACTCCTTGGTTTGTTGATTTAGGTAATTATGTAGTTGTTGGAGTTCTTCTTGCAGATGCGTCTAGAGCACAATCTTAAAGTGATGGCAAATACTATGTGTGGGATTATCCATATCTATTGAAATTATGTAGTGAATACGTGATTAGGCGACGCGTCCCCCACCATGAGGCTCAATCCATTCTTCATTTTTGTCATGTCTCATAAGTAGGGGGCATTTTGGTCCTCAACAAACAACAAGAAAAGTCTTAGACTCGGGTTTCTTTTGGCCCACTTTGTTTAAGGATGCTTTTAAGACTTACCGAACTTGTGAATAATGCCAAATAACAGGAACAACAATCACTTGTTACCTATGGTTTTCTATGAAGTATTTGATGTGTGGGGTATTAACTTTATAAGCCTTTTTCTTGTATGTTTTGGTTTTGTCTACATTTTACTTGATGTTGATTATGTTTCAAAGTGGGTGGAAGCAATACCCACTAGGACTAATGATTCTAAAGTTGATGTAGGTTTTGTCAAATCAAATATTTTTTGCAACTACACGATGGACGCTTTGCTTCAGAAGTATGGGGTGGTGATAGACTTTCTACACCTTATCATCCCTAGACTAATGGGCAAGCTGAAGTCTCAAACAAGGAAATCGAACATATTTTAGAATAAATGGTGTAACCAAACACGAATGACTAGTGCCACTGGCTTGAAGAAGCTCTTTAGACTCATAGAACAACCTACAAAGCACTAATAGAGATGTCCCCTTATCGACTTGTGTTTGGTAAGGCATGCCACCTCCCAGTGGAAATAGAGCATCGTGCTTATTGGACGGTCAAGAGCTGTAACCTTGAGATGGAGATAACAGGTTTGGAGAGAAAGTTGCAATTCTAGTAACTTGAAGAGCTTAGGCTAGAACCTTATGAGAACTCCCAAATCGATAAGGAGAAGACTAAGTACTTTCATGATAAAATTATTTCTAGGAAGGAACTTCCCATTGGCCAAAATATTTTACTGTTCAATCCTGTCTAAAAATTATGGTTGGGAAAGTTTGATCCGAGTAGATTGGTCCTTTTGTTGTTACTAACATTTTTCCTCATGGTGTAGTGGAAATAAAAAGTGAAAACACCAAAAAAATTGTTCTAAGTAAATGGACAACACCTCAAACTATTCCACGAGAGCTATGTGCTTGAAGATGCTACAATAGAATAACTTTCATTGAAAAAATCCACCTACACTGAAGTTTGAATAGAGAACTTCTTTTCCTTACTCTTATTTTATACTTGTTACTTTCATTAAGGACAATGTGTAATTTAAGTGTGAGGGTATTATTTAGGATTTTATTTGTTATAGGATTTCTCAACAAAAATAAAAATGTGCATTGCATTGCATGTTTTTTCATCAAATTTTGTAGGTGCAAATTTTGTGAGTTATATTGTATTGAATTTCTATCATGATTTGATAGTATCTTTATATTCTTGGTACAATAAGTTGGATTTGAACGCTAAACTATGTATCATCTGTGATATGTCATTAAACTTGGTGAGATTTTGAGTCTTATTATGGATGGAATACATTTTTTCCACTTTTTTTTCTTGTGTGTGATTTCACTCATGATTGCTAGTTACACCAAAACTTGACTTGACTCTTGTCCGAATGCATATATTAAATGATATAGGCATTTGTTTCTTGTAAAGCTACATAAAAATAAGCTTACCCTACAATTTTCCATTTGTCTAAGCCCCGTTGAGCCTAATTATCTCAGTCTTTGTTATATAGCTCATTACAAGCCTAAAAGTAAAAAATAATGAATTAATCCAATCTTGGGAGATAAAGGAGTTCTTCTTTAGATAATAGTGGGAGTGCTCAACTTGTTTGTTGGTTAGATTTGAGGTTCATTTAAAAAATTAAAACATACAAAAAATGAATTAAAAAAGGATCAAAATAAAATAGGAATGAGAAAAAAAAAAAGAAAAAAAAAACAATGACGAAAATGGTTATATTGTGAACAAAGAGTTGTGGTGAAAAAGAGATTTTGAGAATAAATTTAATGATATTTTGTTGAGTTACCTCTCAATGTTATTTTTCTCTCTTGATCATTACTCTTTATCCTCTTCGATTAGTCTTTTTAGGATTGTCTCACCCTTATCTTGGGAAGTTGGGAGACTTGTGCCCTAGCACAGAAACTCAAAGACGGCCGTTTCTAACGCCATTGAAGCAGTTATATGAAGAATCATCAATGAATCATTCTTGTAATTCTTCTTTAATCCTTATATTTTGTATCTCTGCCATGAGTAACTAAACCCTATTTGTTAGGGATGAGTGTAACCAAATGAAACCCTTATTTTTCTGATTTGATTTCAAGTTATATGAATGAGTTTATTGAATGTTTTTCTCATCTTTGTGCTTAATGCTTTTTATTGCTTGATCAACATTAAAATGTTCTATGATTTGTATTTTGAAACGGAAGTGGACTTTATGAATGCTTGAGATGAGAAATTCATGAATTTGTAGTCTAGGGATAGATGCAGGTTATGAAACCAATTAAATTAGTTGCAAAGCAATAATTTACAAGAGAATTTCTACACGGTAATGCTTAATTCTAATCTTAAATCTACTAAGGAATTAGGGGTTACTTTGGAATTAAAGGTTCTGTCACAAAGACATTAGGGCAAGAATGATAAAGAGAATTCGGTAATAATTCAATAAAGGAATTCAGTAACTAGGATCAAATTAGACACCAAGGTTGGATTCAAAGTGAAACTCATCCCTGACATTTTTCCCATTATAAAAGATCAATTTTATTACTGTTGTTAATTTTAAATATTATTTCTATCAATCTAGAAACTTTTTGTTCAATTTTAGTAGTTAAATATAATTCAATAGTAAAACGCAATCCTTGAGTTCGACACTCGATACTACCGTTTTATTATTACTTGCAACGATTCAGTACACTTGCTGAAACGCTATCAGTAATTCTGATAAATATGAAGTAGCATTCCAAGACTTTTTAGCTAACAATATAGACAGAAGAAAGTATACTTCTATGGTATCTAGAGTTAATAGAAACTGTAAAAGAGTTCTATGATACTAAGAAACAGTAACTAAGTTTGAACTTATCAAACTTGATGTTTTATTCAATGTTTTATCCAAGAAAGGTCACTCCAAAATATCTTCCCCCATGTTAAACACAATGAAATACAAGAAACCCTTCAATACTAACAAACCCAATCAAATTTTGGTACCGAAGAACAAAGTTATTTTTTTGTAGATGTTCTGAACAACCAAGTTGAAACACCGGTCATGGTACCAGGACACTGAATGCTCACAACATATGAAAGGAGAAAAGTCTATGTTTCAAGCGATGTAACTAAATATCACTAGAAGGAGGGTTGAATAGGGATTTTTCTATTAAATAATAATTTTCACGTGTTTCAAAACTATCCTCTCAGAGAGGATTGCAGACCCGAGGATGGTTATTCAAACGTTTAAATTAGAGCTGAGCAGAAGAAGGACTAAATATAAAGAATGACACACAAATTTTATATTGGTTCACCCAATGAAGGCTACGTCTAGTCCTCACACACTTGTGAGATATTACTAATGTTCAAACTGATCAACCTCTCACAGAGGATGATTACACTTTGTGTATTCTTTAGCCTCACCAAGTTTACAATCAAGTTTCAACTATTTCCAATTGTACCTCACGTGGAAATTACAAAGTGATATGTGCATGATAGTTTCTCATCTCTTAAACACTTTCTAAAACGATATTTCAAAGATCTAGTGAAAGATTATAGAAAGTATAAGGAGATGATGGATATTGCTCTTAATAACTTTAAGATACTTGATCTTTTTATGCAATTTTGTTATATATTTTGTAATGAAGAGCTTGTTGCCTTTTATAAAAGTCTTATGATTTTCCTTCCATATGCCAAGCTCTTTATGACCGTTGGAAAGTCAATTTAAAAAGCCCAAGGTATTTCCTTATAATTACAAAACTACCATCCAACTGTCCTTGGACAAATGCAGTCTATCCTCTAGTACGAGGTTGCATATTTTCTGGAAACATGGACATGTGTTGTCCTTTTCTTTTACCTTTCTTTAAGGCTTGTAAGATCACATGTGATGTCCTTTTCTTTTTCCTTCCTTTAAGACTTGTAAGACCACATGTGATGTCCTTTTCTTTTTCCTTTCTTTAAGACATGTAAAAGCTTCACGTGATGTGCTTTTGTCTTTTCTTCCATTAAGACATGTGAAGGCTTTTGTTTTTAGCTTGTTTGTTCTTGCCTTTCTGAAGATTGACTTTATATTGTTTTCAATCATACAAGAATGATATATAGGTCAGCTTTTAGCCTTTGCACATGATACAAATTTTCTTTCTTCAAGACATGTGAAGGCTTCTATTTTTGGCTTGTTTGTTGTTGCCTTTATGTAGATTGACTACACATTGTTTTCATTCATACAAGAATGATATATAGGTCTGCTTTTAGCATTTGCACATGATATGATGGGTTGCTTTCAAAGGTTTTGAATCAGATTTTTCTACTTTTTGTCTTAATGATTAATAACCTATTTTCTTATATAAATGCATTCATAAGCACAAATTAGTCATTAACCACATTGATAATCTATTAAGTAATTTTGTTATCATTAAAATCATTTGAGAGATTTTGTGTCACTATCAAGTCCTAACTTTGATCAAAAGAGGCACAATTACCTTTGGAGGAAAATAGTAAGTCCATTTCAATGAATATGGCACAGTTGATAATGGCACATCTCCTTCCATTAAAGATGTTTTTTTTTTTTGCTAAAGGTCTTAAACATGATTTATTAAGTATTATTTAATTAAGTGATAATAACTACGATATTATATTTAATCAAAAATCTTGCAAAACAATTAGACAAAAATATGGTTATGTTTTCTTTACAAGTTAAAGGAAAAATAACATGTATAAGATAAATCCATTTAGCTTAGAGAAACAAATTTTTAGGTGTCTCATGTGTGTAAATGAAGAAAAATTAATTTGGCACAAAAGGATTTGTCATACAAACCTAAGATTAATCTCAAAATGGAATAAAGTTCAACTTTTTATAGGCCTACCAAAGCTTAACTACTAAGCTAAAATTATGTGTGAAGCTTTTCAAAATGTAAAACAAACTAAGAACTCCTTTACCCTTTAGGACTTAGTCTCTATCACCAAACCCAATGAGCTATTGCATATAGATCTCTCTAGGCCGATGAAAACTGCCTCAGTAAATGGAAAGAAATATGGCTTTGTAAAAATAGATGATTATACTAGGATATATTGACTTATGTTTTTTTTAATGTTTATCATTTTATGTGCTTTGTTTTACTGCATGGTTTTTAAATCAAACCCACATTTTCTTTTGTTTCTAATTCTACAAATTACCCTTTTGACATAATTTGCTATAAAGTGATGTTTAATCTCTATATATTTTTCCCTTGAATATAAATTAGGATTTTTGGTTAAACATATAGCAGACGTATTATCATAAAAGACAAGAGTGTTACTCTCATTAAGTTTGAAATCTCATAGTTGATGTTTCATCCACAACATTTGAGTGTTGTAGCTGACTTCTGAAATATATTCTGCTTCAGTTGTAGATAGAGCAATGGTTCCTTATCTTTTGCTTAACCAAAAGATCATATTTTTACTGAGGAACATACAACTATAACTGGTGCTTTTCCATTCTAGTGTATTTCTAGCATAGTCAACATCACATAAACCTACTAACCTTTACTCATAGGATGGCTTATAATAATAAATCAAGATTAGTAGTGCCCTCTTGATATCTAAAGATCCTTTTAACAGTAGTTAAATGGGATTCTTTAGAATCAGGCTGAAATCATGAACACACACTAAATAAAATGTCAGGTCTAGATACAATTACGTATATAAGAGAGTCATTTTCCCTTTGTATACCTTTTGATCTACCTTTTCACCTGATTCATCTTTTTCAAGAGAAAAAATGGGTTGCATACGTGTAAGCATCGATTTATATTCGTCCATCTTAAATTTCTAAGTTCTTTAGTATATATGATCTGATGAATGAGTACTCGTTTAGAGCTTTGATGAATTTGTATTCCAAGAAAAGTTTAGTTATCCCATCATGTTTGTCTAAAATTCATTATGCATTAACTTACAAAACACCTCATAGAGCTTAAAATTAGTAGAACCAAATATTATATCATTATCATATACTTTTATAATGAGAAGGTTGTTCTTAGATGATTTTCTAAATAAATTAATGTCAACCTGTACCATCTCAAAATCATTTTTTAACAGAGTTGCATAGTCTGCCATACCAAGCTCTTGGAGCTTGTTTCAAATGATAAAAAGATTACTTTAGTTTGAAAACATGGTATTAAAACTCATTATCCTCAAAGCAAATACGTTTTTTAACATACACTCCTTCATTTATATAACCATTCAGGAATGCCTTTTTCACATCCATTTGATATAAAATAATTTTATTAAAAACTACAAATGATATAAAATTTTGATTGTTTGTAACATTGCCACTTGGGAAAAAGATTTAGTATAATAAATACCTTCTAGTTGACTATAGCCTTGAGCTACAAGTCTAGCTTTATTTCTTACTCCTACACATTTCTCATTTAACTTGTTTCTAAATACCCACTTCATTCTAATCAACTTCTTATCTTTGGGCTTGGGTAAAAGATCTCATACATCATTTCTCATGAATTTATTTAGTTATTCTTGCATGTCCATAAATTGGCCATCATCTAATATAGCTTTGTCTATTTTTGCTACAAAAGTTCGAACATTTAGGATGTGATTATTTGCATTTACATCCAAGTTTAGGTTCCTAATAACTTTTATTTGTAAATGGTTTGTCATTACTTGTCCTTCTATTGTCAAGTCTTCATCGAGCTTTTGTCATTAAACTAAACATCGATTGATTTCTCAGCAAATTGTGTCTCTTTATTGTATACTCTTTAGGCTTTAGACCATTCAAATTACCCAAAAAGGTGAACTTTTGATATCATAAATCATACTTGCCAAGAATCTCTTTGGTGTTCAAAATATAACATATACAACCAAACTGATGAAAATAAGAAATATTGGCTTTTATTATTTTCCATAGTTCATAAGGTGTATTATTAAGAATAGGTCTTATATAGATTCTACTTTGAATAGAACATGTAGTTTTCACTACCTCTGCCAAAAAGTGTTTGACAACATTTATTTCATGAATCATGGTCCGTGTCATTTCCTAAAGAGATCTATTTTTTCTTTCTATAACCCTATTTTGTCAGCTCTTACTATACCAAATAAATCATTGTGTAACAGTTGAAGTGGTTTAGAAGTAGAAACAACATTCTGAATCAAATAAGAATTTTGTATGTTTCCTTTTTTTCATGCATCGCAAAGATCATCCTATTTATATCTTAGATTTGGAAAACCTCTAACTAGGTCAAGTTTTTTCAACTTTAAGATTAATCTCAAGTTGGAATGTCCCAACCTTTTTTGCCAAATATGTTTTTCTTCATTTAGTAACATGAGATACTTTATTTCCTTTTTTTTCTTTCTAAATCTAATAGATTTATTTGGTAAATATTGTTTTTCCTATGACTAGTAAATAGTATAGATCCATTTGTTTGACTAATTGTCTTACATGACTTTAGATTGAAGACAACATCATAATCATTGTCACTTAATTAACTTGTGATCAATAGGTTACTGATTAGTCCTTTTACAAGTACACCATTTTGTCGAGACCTAAAATTTTGAGTGTTTCTCGAATTCATTGGAGTAATCACTATAGTTTATTTTAAAATAGGAAAAATATTGGAAAACTATTAAAAATAAAAATAAAATAAAAAAATGGTATTTAAATATACTTGTTTACCCTTATTATTATATATGAATATCAATTATTTTTAAAATAAATGTGTGCTTAAAAAAGAGAAGGAAACAATAAAGATTTTTTTATTAATGTGCTTGACAAGAGTGTGAACTTGCTCCTACGTATCTCCCGGTGCGATGGAGAAACCAAAGCAACATATTTCTTTGATAGAAAATATGGATGTATTGATTGTGTTTAAAGAAATTGTATTTTGTTGGTGATAAAAAAAAAAGAGTTGTTTTGACGGGAAAAAAAAGAAAGAAAAGAAATAGTTTGTTTAATTTGAATAATTATTTTGAAAAAAAAAATGAGTTTTAACATTATCAAGTTGTACAACTCGTGTCTCAAAAACTCAAGGAGTAAAAAGATGTTTCATCTAGTTAATCCGTTTAAGAATATATTTTATTATTTTCGGTTTTAAAATTGAGTTTTAAAGCCACCAAATGGTAAAACTTGTGTCTTAATAACTCAAAGATTAAAAAGATATCACATCTAATTAATCCAATATTTATATATTGTGAATTTTTATTTTTTTAAAATGTAAATAAACAAACACACAAAGAGAGAAATAAGTTTCAGTGTTAAGAGAGAGAGAGAACAAACTCACAAAAAATGGTCTCGAAAGGGAAGTTCTCCGCGGCAGTGGTTCGTTTATGGTTGAAGTTGATGGTGGTGGCTAAGTGGACACTCTAGCGGTAGCGCTCGTGGTGGTCGTTCGCCAAAGGTCAATGTTGACAGAGGTGGTTGTGTGGATGCTATGATAGTGTGCTTGTGGTGGTGATTTGCAAAGGTCGATTTGATAATGGTTTCATAAGGGATTTATAAAGGATGATGAAGGCGGTGATGTGTGGCTTTTGCCCTCTAACTCTCTACATTTTAAGAAGATGGTGGTTTTCTTTGTTGATCTTAGAAGCAAAGAAGAACTCTACATTCTCCATTCTTATTTTTTAGGAAAATAAAACTCTAGCGAACCAAATTTTGGTTCTCAATTTATAGGCTGCAACGATGAATCGTTGCGTCCAAAAGATAAATTGAGTTCTGGTTTTTCTATTGTTTTGCATAAATTATGGAGTGACAAGTGAAGATGAGACTTCTACTTTTTGGTGGAATGCAAAGTTGGTGAAGATGGGACTTCTACTTTTTGTTGGAGTGCAAAGTTGGTGAATATTCAAGAAGAGAGAAATACAAAAGCTTAAAATGTGGAGGAGAAAAGCTTGTATTATTTCTACTAAAAACATTATTCTTATTTGTTTGTTAGGAATTGTTACTTTATTTATTTATTTATTTATTTATATTTTTATGATGTAAATTGGATACTTTGTTAAAACATCAATGAGAACGTAAACTCAATTATTAGACTAGATTTTTTTATTTAAATTTTAATTTTGATTTTTTTTGTTTATTTTTTAGTACAATAAAATGTGATCATAAAATTAAAGACATTATTATGATGTAAAATTAAATGTGATTGTAAAATTAATTTTGATTTTTGTTTATTTTTTAGTACAACAAAATTAAAGACATTATTATGATTTATTATTTTTTGAAATTTTTTAAATGGTCAGACAAAATTGGAGGACTACAACTTCCCTATTTAATTATATTTTAGTAGAAAATATCAATAACGATGTTTTTATATTATCATTGTAAAAAATAAGTAAATATAAGGATCCAAATTTTGTTCGTCAAATTGTGAATGTGAAAGTTGTAAAATAAGAAAACAAGTACAACTTATGCGCAAGAAAATTAAAAGCTATGAGAATAATGCAAAGGCGAGTATAATATGAAAATTGATAAATTTCTAATGTGAAAGCGGATTGATCACCGAATTATGAATGGAAATTATCGTCTTCAAATTTATTGTTGGTACTTAGATCAATATAAATGAAAATTATCAATTTCAGAATGGTTGTCGAATTGTGAATGGAATTTATCATCTTGCGGAGATCAATAGGAATGAAAATGAACGTCTTAGAGTTAGTTACGGATATGTAGATCAATAGGAACAAAAATGATTGTCTTCGGGTTGGTTACTGATATGCAGATCAACAATAATGTAAATGATCGTCTCCCGATTGGTTACTCATTCATAGATTGACAAAAATGTAGATGATTGTCTTCTGATTGGTTACTAATGCGCAACTTTGTGAGAAGGTAAATGATCATTTTCAAATTAGTTATCGATGTGTAGATCGACAAAAATGTAAATGACTGCCTCCAGATTGGTTACTTGTGCGTAGATCAACAAAAATATAGACGATAGTCTTCAGATTGGTTACCGATGCATATATCGATGAGAAGGTAAATGGTCGTCTTCAGATTCGTTACGTATGGGTCGATCGACAAAAATCTAGATGATCGTCTTCATATTGGTTACCGATGCATAGATCAACAAGAAAGTAAATGATTGTCTTCAGATTGGTTCCCAATGCGTAGATCGACAAAAATGTAAATGATCATCTGCAGATTGGTTATTGATTCTTAGATTGACAAGAAGCTAAATGATCGTCTTCAGTTTGGTTACTGATGCATAGATCAACAAAATGTAAATGATCGTCTCCAGATTGGTTAATGGTGCATAGATCGACAAATATATAGATGATCATTTTCAGAATGGTTACCAATTGTTAGATCGACGAGATGGTAAATGATTATCTTCAGATTGATTGTCGATGCATAAATCGTCAAAAATATAAATGATCATCTTCGAATTAGTTATCGATGCGTAAATCGATGAACATATAAATGATCGTTACCTAGTAGATAATGAGGTTTGGATGCCAATAGGTATTGGAGTTTTTTGTTTATTGGTGAACCTTGGACTTTTGTAGTGCCGATGGATATTGAAAATTGGGTTGTAGTGCCAATAAAAATTTGGCTTTGGATTGCCAATGGACATTGGGCTTTTGGATGCCAACAAATATTGGGCTTATATAGTGTTTTGTAGATCATAGGTGTAAGGTGTCCGTGGATAATGAAAACATAGATTTTGGTGTTAACGAATATTGGGTTTTTGGTTACCAATTAGTGTTGGGCTTTTGGTTTGCGTGTTAATGATTATTGGACTTTTTGGATGTCAATGGACATAGGCTTACATGTTGCCAATAAATTGGGCCGTTACATTACTAATGGAATTTTGGGCTTTGGTAGAGGTGTCAATTATGATTGGACTTTTCATTTGAAGTGCTAATGAAAATTGAACTTTTTGTTTGCCAATGAAATAGTGGGCTTTGGGGTTAGAGGTGCCTTGTAGATCTTAGGCGTTGGATTACAAAGGGTACATGTTGTAGATGCTAATGGATATTTGGCTTTGGTGTATCAAAGCATTATAAGCTACCAACTAACGATGGTTCTGGATTTCAATGGATATTGGACTTAAAGATCCAATGAAGATTGTGTTTGGAGGGACACCAAAGATTAATCGGACTTTGGGTTTCAGATGTCGATGAAAATTGGACATTTTTTATGTGTTTGCCATTGAAGATTGGACTTTGTGTTTTAGTTGCCGATGAAAATTGGTTTTTTTATTTGCTAATGAATATTGGGCTTTGGGGGACCAATGTACTTTGGTCTTTGATGTTCCAATCAAGATTGGGATTAATGTTTAAGATGCTGACGAAGATTGGACTTTTTGTCTGTTAATGGAAATTGGGATTTAGGGTGCTAATGGAGATTGGACTTTGAGGTCTCCATGTTAGGCTCTAAAGTGCCAATAAACATTGGACTTTGAGGTGCCAATGAAAATTAAGCTTAGTGTTTAAGATGCCAATGAAAATCAGAC
Source organism: Cicer judaicum (assembly GCA_037974835.1). NCBI lineage: Eukaryota > Viridiplantae > Streptophyta > Magnoliopsida > Fabales > Fabaceae > Cicer > Cicer judaicum. The sequence goes on along the minus strand of JBBPBS010001074.1, from coordinate 1,358,149 downwards.
CTTTTTGTTTGGCAATAATATTGGCCTTTGGAGTGTTAATGGATTGGAACTAAAGTTGCGTAGTGTTTGCAAAAAGCTAACACTACGCAACTTCAAACAAATCTTAAGTTTTACTCAAATCATGTATTAAGGTCTCACTCAAGTGTGTGCAAAAGTGTTAGTGTAGTGTGTGAAGAGAAGCATAATCCAATAAAAGGATGCAAAGTACTAAAACTTACAAACAAAAAATATAATATATATACACAATAAAATTTCTAATAAACATTAAACACATAATAGTAAAAAAAACAAAAGTGAAGCATAAATAAATATAGATGTTAATAAATTTTGCACGATTAATTATGTTAGACTTGACTCTCTAATAGTCCTCAATGGAGTCGCCATCTCTCGTGGTCTAAAATTTCGAGTATTTCTTAAATTCAATAGAGTTGTCATCAAAGTTCATTTTAAAATAGGAAAAATATTAGAAAACTTTTAAAAATAAAAATGTTCAATGAAACCAAATTTTGAGTTCGGGAGTCGATTATATATTGGAAATGTATTAGCATCCTACGATATCCCATTACAAAACGGTTCCTATAATTAATGTGCAAACTTAATATTAACTTAAATATACTTATTTCTCATTATTATTATATATAAATATCAATTGTTTTTATAATAAATGTGTACTTAAAAAAGAGAAGGTGAAAATAAGAAAAAAAATTGTTAATGTGTTTGACAAGAGTATGATCTTGCTCATACATATCTCCCGGTGTGATTTAGAAATCAAAACTATGTAGTTCTTGGGTAGAAAATGCAGATGTGTTGATTGCTTTTAAAGAAATTGTGTTTTGTTGTTGATAAAAAAATGGTTGTTTTGACTGAAAAAATAAAAATAGAAAGAAAGAGCTTGTTTGATTTGAATAATTATTTTGAAAAAAAAAATGAGTTTTAAGATTATCAAGTTGTACAACTCTTGTCTCAACAAATCAATGAGTAAAAAGATGTCTCATCTAGTTAATCTGTTTAAGAATATATTTTATTACTTTCGATTTTAAAATTGAGTTTTAAAGCCACCAAGTAATAAAACTTGTGTCTTAACAACTCAAAGATTAAAAAGATATCACATCTAATTAATATAATAGTTATTTGTTGTGAATGTTTGTTAAAAGAAGTAAACAAACACACACAGAGTGAAATAATTTTCATTGTTAAGAGAGAGAGAGAGAGTGAGAGAGAACAAACTCACAAAAATGGTTACGAAAGGGGAATATCTGCGATGGTGATTCGTCTAGGTTCCAAGTTGACGGTGGTGGATGAGTGGAAACTCTAGAGGTAACGCTCATCGTGGTGGTTTGTTGGAGGTCAAAGTTGATAGAGGTGGCTGTGTGGACGCTCTGACAGTAGTGCTCATGGTGGTGATTTGCGGAGGTCGATTTGATGATGATTTCTTAAGGGATTTGTAAAGGATGATGAAGGTTGTGATGTGTGGCTCATGCTCTCTCTAACTCTCTACATTTTAAGAAGATAGTAGTTTTCTTTGTTGATCTTAGAAGCAAAGAAGAACTCTATTTCGTTAATTCTAATTTTTTAGGAAAATTAAACTCTCGCGATCCAAATTTTGGTTCTCAATTTATACGCTACAAGGATTAATTGTTACGTCCATGAGATAAATTGAGTTCCGATTTTTCTATTGTTTTGCATAAGTTATGGAGTGATAAGTGAATATGAGACTTCTACTTTTTGGAGGAGTGCAAAATTGGTGAAGATGCGACTTCAACTTTTTGATGGAGTGCAAAGTTAGTGAAGATTCAAAAGGAGTGATTCATGGAAGCTTAAAACGTGGAGGATGGAAGCTTGTACTATTTCTATCAAAAAGTTTATATTTATTTGTTTGTTAGTTATTGTTACTTTTTTATTTATTTATTTTTATATTTTTATGATGTAAATTGGACACTTTATTTAAACATCAATGATAATGTGAGCTCAATTATTTGAATACATTTATGAGTTTAATTTAATTTTTTCTTATTTTTTGGTACAATAAATTATGATCGTAAATATATAAAATTAAAGACATTAATATGATGTATTATTTTTTGAAATTTTTTAAAGTACAGGACAAAATTGAAATACTACACATTTCTTTAAATCCTACAAATTGTCCTTCCTTGAGGATTAGGTTTTGGAACATTGAATTTTCTTCGGTCATGTGTTGTGAGCATCCACTATCCAGGTACTATGATTGGTATTTCAACTTTGTTGCTAAAAATATCTACAAGATAGGTTATTCATTTCCTAGTACCCAAATTTGATTGGGTCCTAGTTTGTTAGTTTTGATAGTTGTCTTGTCTTTCTATGTTTTTAACATAGGTTTAGTAAGTTTAATATGACTTTTCTTTAAGCAATATGGACAAGAAGTTTCAAATATGATAAATTTAGAAGTTTCCTCTAGTTCCTGAAAACCAATACCCCTTATGTTGTTTCTATTAACACCGTATATCATAGAAGCTTGTTTGCCCATGTTTATGCCATTTACAACGAACTCTTGAAAAGGTTTTTCAAGCTTAACAGAATTACATATATTATCCTTTAAATTTTTGAAACATTATCCTTCAGAGTCTAACTTTCCCTTTATATGTTTTCAAATATTTTTCATAAGAGTCGTACTTATTTGTTAAGATGGAATGAGCTTTTATGAGATTCTTTAGTTTTGAAGAAATATTGTGATTTTTGTTTAGAAACTCATTTAACCCAAAGGAACTAAGATTTTAGAATTTAAATTCCAGAAATCATACTTCAACATGAAACTTGTTGGTTTTTTTATAAAAAAAATACATCAAAATTATAGTTATTCAAATTTTAGAATCAGAACCCAAAATGTCATTATAATTATAGACAAATCAATGAATATTAATCTCAATTAATTTAAATAAGAACAATGTAAAAGAAACTAGTATATGTAAGCAATTTACGATATAATAAACAAAGTTATGTGCCTTTTTTGATAAAAACAAGGTCTCATCGTCTAAGACAAATGTAAGACATGAAGCTTTATGTACATACTAGTTTTCCAATGTTTAATAAATGTTAATCTAGGAGAAATCAATCATATCTAAATAGCAACAACTAATTTTTTTTCTTCCAATGTTACTTTGTGTAACTAGATTTATACACACTAGTCATAGCAAATTTTGGACTAGATCAACTATCCATTATCTAAACTTATTTTACTGTGTGGTATGTTAAACTATCTATTATAAGAAAAGACTAGCAACATAACACAAGTACTAAAAACAAACAGGTTATAAGTATACAAGAAATCTAACCATAGCAACAAATCAACTTATCTAATTTGATATTTAAGTATGTCAAATTAATATGCATACTAAATATAGATTCTTTCTAGAATTCATTTTCCACAAATCCACAAATCAAATACATCAAATTCTTGTGAATTTAGTACAACCATTATATAATTCTTTCTCTGCATCACTCAACAAACATTCAAACATTTTAGGACAATCTCGAAGATCTTCTTCAACTGCTTTTGCGATCTCATCAATGTATCTGTATCGAAGTCAGTTGAAGCATATGTCAAACTATTCTCAAAATTAATGTTTCCTTTTTTTTTCTCACCATGTCTTATCCAACATGTGTAGCTTTGATCAATTCCATTACATACTAGATGTCCTTCTAATTCATATTCTCTAACACATTTTCCAAAACAACATTTTAAACAAGGACAAACGACTCTATTTGGATCTTTTGCATTCTTCACTACAAACTCCTTCACTCCAATTTTATACTCTTTTGACAATCGATTGGCAGACATCCATTTCCTATCCATATTATACGACCTATATAAATGCAGTTACAAAAATAATAAGCTTTTAAAACATATCAACAAGTTTAAAAAAGAAACCAATATCAACATATCTAATAACAATTTCAAAACAGAAAAGATTTCAAAACAGAACAGATCAACAAATTTCTAAAAAAAGAGATTTAATATATATATGACAATTTTTAGTTTTCAATTATTAAAAAACTAAAGATTTTTTGACAAAAACAAATTAAAAAAATACCTGAGACAACGTAGATGACCGCACAGTACGTAGAGGATATGAGGGTTCCCATAGTAGAGGTGATGAGGGTTCGTAAATTTGTTTTAAAAGTAAATGATATTTATTTGAAAGCGCATGTATTTTACAACGCTTGTAAACAAAGCGCTGTAATAGGTAGTTCAAACATTTGAAAGCGCATGTATTTTACAGCGCTTGTTACAAAAGCGCTGTAATAGGTAGTTTAATTATTTGAAAGCGCATGTATTTTACAGTGCTTGTGAAAAAAGCGCTGTAAAATAATACCCGAAAGCACTTCATTTTACAGCGCTTTTGCGAAAGCGCCGTAAAAGCCTTATAACATTATGCGCAAACGCTATATGACCCTACAACAACTCTTTTTTTCACAGCACTTGTCAAAAAAGCGCTGTAAAAGGCTCCGTTATTTTTAAAATATATTTACAACAACGCTTGTATTTAGCAAGCGCTGTAAAAGGAGGGCTATTAAATGTCATTTTTGGCGTAGTAAAAAAAGCGTTGTTATATCCTCCGTTATTTTTAAAATACATTTACAACAACGCTTGTATTTAATAAGCGCTGTAAAAGGCACGCTATAAAATCTCATTTTTGGCATAGTGCATGCTATAGAAATATTGTAAGAAAGTAAGAAATGAACTTGAAAGGTAATCAAATGCATATCATCAAAACTTATCTGTATGTTAAATATGTTAATTAAAAATTCAACATCATAGCAACATATGTCAGAAATGTTAATTAAGCATGATCAAATAATTAAATATAAATGCGTCATACTCCTTATTACAAATTTTTCTCTACTAACTTCCGCCAAAAGTGTAAAAATATTAACACCGTTGAAGGTCAAATAATTTGTCAAAAACTCTGAAACTAATTCCAAACTCTAATACATTTAGTTACGTGAGGATAAAAAAAAATTATTTGGTTGCTTCCAAATATGATAAGCAGCCCACTAATTAAGCCATCTACCAAAACTATCCCTATAAAATAAGAGTATCAAAATATTTATTACTGAAGGCATCATTTTGCTCCATTCAATGGTTCCACTGCTCCAATACTCCCGTCGGCACAAAGGCAACATTGCCTCGTGGGCGGTTCCATTCAAGTGAACTCCTTTGAGTTTACCAACTCTTTAGGGCGTTCTTAGGAGCATCATATTTGCTCCTTTTTTTAGTCTAATTTCGATGAAAAAACAGATTTAGGTGAGTAATGTGGAGCCATCTTCTCCATAATAACCACCACCATTATCATAATTAGTTTTTTTCAGATTCAAAAATTTCGGAATTAGGGTTACAATTTTTTTTTTTTGATTTCTTTTCAAATATTAAGATCTAATTTGTGAAACATTAATGTAACTATTTTTAAATTATTACTGTGATGTTTCGTTGTTGATACTATAAAAAATTTGTTGTTTTATTTTATTGAACGATTTACATGGTTATTTTTGAATTTTTAATGTGTAAATTAGTATTAAATGAACAAACAAAAAGGAAGTTTGAGGTTTTGGGATGATGGAGAAAAAGATAGTTACTTCGTGGACGAAGATATGGGCCTTTAGTTGAAGGTGTGTTTTGATACTCTGGGCCTTTAGTTGAAGATGTGTTTTGATACTCTGGGCCTTTTGTTAGGATGATGGAGAAAATGATAGTTATTTCATGTTAGATTGATAGTTTATATTATTTACAACATGCTTTTAAACGATCAATGTTTTGTTAGTATTGTTAGACTTATGGTGAAGATGGGAATTGATGTAAATCAATGAAGTTAATTGTTTTTATACACTTGAATTGATATAGCAATTGAATTGTATTACCCTCTCAATGAAAGTGAAACATCCTAAGAAAGATTATGCGTCTACTCAAACACATATTTGAATAAATGTATCTAAGCCCGATAGTGACAACAACTCTTTAATCAAAAAAGAGGTATCTAAAAAAGTGAAAGAATACTTGGAACTTAAAGAGGCTGAGATAAGAATAATCAGAGATTGGAAAGACAAAGAAAAGAATACAACTAGTCTAAAGAGGCAAAACAAGAAATACTTGTATGCTATTGATTTCTTAGTGGATTAAGTCATGACTGTATTGAGACAAAATTTCTTTGTAAGAGGAGGACTTGATGTAACAAAAGTTGTTGGAACTAGTATAAAAATACTTGTGTCTCTTCTCTTTTTCAATGTTGTTATTTTATTTAAGTTCTTATCTATTCAACTTTATTTTACTCAAAAATGATTTACGATCACAAGTTGAATTTTTATGATAAAAAACACATCTTTCGATTGAGATAATGGTGTGGGATAATGGTGTGGTTAACATATGAGAGTTTCGACTAGCAATCCAATGCAAATGGCTTGATGAAGTGAGTAGGTCTTTACAACCTAGTAAAACTTGTTTAGAGTTACAAAGATTAGCTTAGGGGTACGTTGATTTTTTTTATTTATGAAACCTTTGTCATGTAATTTATTATGATTTGCATTTAAATTTTAAAATAAAGATGTTTGATTTAAAAGGATTTGTCTATCAGTCTTTGATGAATTTATATTCAAAGAACTTTTAGAAATGTTTTGTTCAAAAAAAACTTATTGTAAGAATCCGGATTTTATAGCTAGAGCAAGAGAATAATGGATAATATACGAAATAAAATGTGTGCATGTAAACAAAAGAAGAAGAAGGGAAGATGTGTGATTGGAACTTTTGTAACTTTCCATTTTCTCTATTGTTTCTTATTTTGTTCTTATTTTGTTTTGGTGAGTAATGATAAAGGAGGGTGAAGAAGATACACTTGTCTTAGTGAAAAAGAGATAAAATGAATTATAAAAAGTGAAATATGCACGTTCAAATACATGCTCGCACCCAATTTTTGATAGTGTATTGTACTAAAGTTAGTCAAATGTATTAAATTCAGTCAAATGTATTAATTCAATAAATGTATTACATTTTCAGTCAAATGTATTTTATTTTCAGTCAAATGTATTAATTCAATCAAATGTATTAAATTTTCAGTCAAATTATTTATTAGATTAATTATTATTTTATTTCATTTAATCTAGAGCATCGATACATAAATAGGAAATATATTCAACTTAGACTCATCATGAAAAAAGAGAGTTGTGAAAATGAATATTGCATTGTTCTTTGTTTTTTGCTTAGTGACTAATATTTTTGGTCACATGGTTGATGGTATGCATAGTATGTTGAAAGAAGATTTTGAGTTGGAAAGAAAACTAATGCTCATTAACAAGTCGCCTGTAAAGAGTATTCATGTATTAATCAAACACAAATCAATTATTAATAGTTTAATTTTATCTCCTTATTAAATAATTTTGTTTTTGTTTTATTTTGGTGTTTTCAATAGACAAAGTCAGGGTATATAGTTGTTTGTGTTAATATTAAGAAATAATCGGCTTTTGATCATCCTTTGTTAAAGAACCATAAATTGTAGGTAAAATATTTTATTGGGATATAGTTTGTAATTTTTTTTTCTTTTACTACTCATATTTTATTTCTTTCAATGTGCATTTTTATTTCTTTTGTTGTAGCTTAAACCGAGTAGTGAAAGAAACATTAGTGAAACAAATGTCCATATTTCACCAACCAAATCCAATTTTGAGATTGAGAAAGTTTCATGTCCAAAAGGAACTGTCCCTATTCGGAGAGTAACCAAAGATGATCTCATAAGAGGCATATCTTTATTCAATGATCATATTCTAGCTCAAACTAGTTCTCGTAGACATGTATGTTTTCTCTAACTCAATCTAATTATAAATTTATTTGTTTATATGTATAAATATGGTGTATATAATGATTCAATATTCAACTAATATGTCAAAGTATTGATTTTGTAGTCGACTCATATGTCTCTTATAAAGTCGGGTGCTCCTTACTTTGGAGTTAGTGGAACAACTAGTGTTTATAATCTAAAAGTTTTAAAGGGCCAATCAAGTTCAAGTCATATATATGTTACACATGGCCAAGGAGATAGTACTAATAGGATCGTTGTTGGATGGCATGTGAGTTTTATATATATATATATATATATATATATATATATATATATATATATATATATATATATATATATATATATATATATGTATAATTTAAATAAATTTGATAGCTTAGAAAATACTTCATAAACAACTTTATATTTGATGTCAGGTATCTCCTGAATTATATAATAATGATGCAACTCATATGTACACATATTGGACTGTAAGTAAATGTTTATTATTTATAATTTCTACATACATTTATTACAATGAAAGAAATACTTTAAATGTTCATAAAAGTTGTTCTAACTAAAATAACAAATTGTTTAAATTTTTCTAATTTTTATGTGTTTTAATTTACGTTTGACGTAACTAAATTGAAAATCATAGTTTTATTTCTTTAAAACATGAAGTTAGAAACACAATTTTAATTTCTTTAAAATATAACATGATGTTAAAATATTACAGCATGATAATTTCAAGACTGGATGCTACAATATACTATGCAGTGGTTTTGTTCAAGTCGATCATTCATATTACCTCGGTTCACGTGTAGCACAAACATCTCATGGGAATGTGATGGTTGAGTTGCCAATATCTCTTTTTCAGGTCACCTCTTTATGCAAAATTAAATTTTTTAATATGTATAAATTATAGAATGTGAAAAAAAAAATAGTTTAGAATTTATAGAATTTTGTTACTAAAAAAAGTTATAATATTATCCTAGTGTTACAGCTCTGAAATGCTTAAGGAAATACATGACTATATACTATATAATATATATATATATATATATATATATATATATATATAAATAAAGGATTAACATTCATTTACTTATTTTAAGCATATATAATGATAAATATTATTCATGAATTATTAGGAATGGAAATAATATATATTTACAAAATGTTTTACTTATGTAATCAGGACGAAAAGACCAAAAATTGGTGGTTAACTGTGGTAAACAAAAATATTGGTTATTTTCCAGCATCTTTATTCCCCGAATTGGCGGTAGGTAGTGGTGAAGTAGGATTAGGTGGGCAAACAGTAACTCATGTCGGTGCTCCTAGTCCTTCAATGGGATCAGGGCAACTTCCAGATGATAATTTTATCCATGCTTGTTATTTTAGGAATGTGGCATTTCAGAATGGATCTAGACACTTTGTTGGACCTCCTGAGTTTATGGTAGAAAAATTCAATGATGCCCCTAATAATTGCTATCAAATTCGTTATAATGACGATTTCCCTAGTCCAATTGGTCATGCTCTTCAATTTGGAGGACCGGGGGTAACTGTGACAATTAATTATTATAAACAAGTTTTTGTTTTATGTAGTATCATAATAAATAACAAATTTACTTACTTTTCTTATGATTTATACACAAATTTGATTTGTCTTTTTTTTATTTTTTTTATTTTTGTGATTTTGATAGTTTAGCTTTTTCAAAAATATTTTATTTTTCTTTTTATGGATAGTTAATATAATATTTAATATTTCTCGTATTAAAAAAAAAGGAGAAATCTCGTTAGTATACAAACTTCTTAGGAAAATAATAAAGGATAAAAAATGTTTAGACTTTGAGAGAATACCTATATGTATTTCAATGGGATTAAGTTATGATCACTTCGTGTAATGATCATCGTTAATTAACTTATTCTTTTCAAAGAAAAATAAAGATGGTTTGACAATAAAATTTTAGCTTCGGTCACTTACCTATTATTGAAAATTCAATTATAAAGGTGTATTTTGTTAAAAATAAATAGTATATAAAAAAATTGTTTTCACAAAATTTAATTATACATTGTATTTAAAAAAATTCTTAGTCAAAAAATAAAAGATAAATGTTTTTGGTTAATAATTAAAAAAGTTGAAGTTTTAATAAGTAAGAAATAGTGAAATAATGTTTGCCAAAAATCATTTGACGAGGGATAGTTGAAAATACAACTCAGTTATAAAATAGAATATATTCATTTTATTATTTTATTACGTTGTTGCATTTTTAAGACTAAAATGACTTTAATGATTTTTCCAACACCGTTATTATAATTTTTATAGGACTAATAGTTTTTTTAGTAAAAAGAGTGCTCAAATATCACATGTCAACTTTGACATCACCAAATAGATTAGTATCCAAAATTACCACCTATCATTATAAAAACTCTAATAAATATATTAATTAAAATAAAGAAGAACAAAAAATTGGGAGAGAACAGACTAAAACCTTAAAGAGCAACCAAAAAAGCTGAATAACTGCTTCTTTAATAACCTTATCAAAGCTGAATAACTGCTTCATTAATAACCTTATCAAATAATTTAGACGGATAAAAGATAATGAAAGAAGCAAGATTGAAATTTAACTAACAACAAGACTTTGTGATTGTTTAAAACATAGTTCCCCAAAAGTTTAATACTAAACCAACAGTATATTAAAAAACAAACTAAGAGAAAAAAACATATATGATGTCTAATCCTTCTTAGTTTTGAAATTTTTTACAATTTTGAAGTTGGCTTCGTCATTGTCATCACTAGCTTCCGTGAAACCTTTTTTAAGCGGACTACATTCAACAGAATCAATCGTAACAGGATTAGAGTCTAAATTAGTGTTTTCATATTTGTCCTTGACAAGTATTTGTTCAAACTTGGGCATCAAATCCTTTGCTACAATAACATCTAAATTATTCTCAACATTAGCAACAACCTAATACACCTTAATTTTGAAATAACTTGGAATAAATACATGTTTAGGATGACAAAATAAATTATAAAAGTTAAGAGAATAGAAATCATCCCACCCCAATAGATTTTAATTTATTGATAATATCAATTTAAGCACAATTATTTTTGACACGAAATGATTGTTTAAAACTTGAATTGACATCATTCTTTATATCTATTTGAAACTGTAAAGAGTTTTCAACAAAATCTTCGATGACTTTAGAAACAATGTGTTATCCATCTATCTCACATTGGACTTTAGAAACAATGTGTTATCCATCTATCTCACATTGGCATTATTGAATTACAAAAATAATTAAATCATAAAAAAAGAACATTAAATATGATAATACAATAATGAGATACCAAGTTTGTTAGAAAAAATACTTATCCATTTCATCAAGTTAGTTTAGACATGACTTGATTGTCAATGAAAGGCCATCATGGTCAAATATAATAAATGTAATAGAATCATTGTCATCAATGACTCTAACTTTGAAACGGTACCTAAAAGAAATTAATAAGAAGTTAATTTAAAATAACAAATAACTAAATATAAATATTTAGTAATAAATACACATCATAAGAAATTAATAAGAAGTTAATTTAAATAACAAATAACTAAATATAAATATTTAGTAATAAATATACATCATACATAAAATATAGTCTTGGCAATATATATAGTCTTGATGTGCTTGTTACATTTTGGATAGAAAAAGCATTTTGAATCTGCAATAACTCATTTGTTGCATACAAAAAACATGTTTAATTGAACTGAACACCAGAAAATACATGTCATGCTAAAAAAAGTATAAAAATAAAAATGATTAGAACCAAGTTGGTATGAAGAACAATGACCCTTAATTATTTTGATGTTAACATAATTATTTTATGAGAATAATTTTTTTTTTAATGGATGTGTTTAAGTGTGCATACTCTCTCTTATCATAGTTTAAAGGCTCAACATTGCATCTTCTAATGAACAAAAAAAAAAAGAATTCACAAATCAAGGCAAATGCATTGTGACTCTAAAAAATCACAAGTAACTTGCCACTTCCTTCAAAGTATGAATAAATCAAATTTTCAGGAAGCGATTCAAGCTCTATAGTTGGTGATTGTTCAATGGCAGGTACAACACTAGTGGCCGAAGTTAAGTCTGCAAAATCAATTTTGTTAGTAGATCTCAGCACACATAGCATAATTCCTTGAGACTTCGTAGTAGAACACACAACATGGAATTCCTTTAAGTGTTTGTGGGGATCGTCACCTGCAAGACCATTAAATATTGGAAGCAAGTGTATTAAACCATATTTAAGTTCAAATACTACAGTAACTTCAGGATATGTGATACACAATGCATTATAATTGACATTAGGTGCAGCAAGTTGTCTTAATGTTATATTATTCGCATCAACCATATTTTGCACCAAGTTTTCACTTTCACTATCTGACTCCGACTCTTTAACAGTAGTTGCTCTATTAAGTCTATGACGTAAATAAAATGTCCTATTTATTTCAGGTTCAAGGAAATGCAGATTTACCGAACTATCCCTTGTCATGCATCATCATAACAATGCAATGCAAAATCACAATTCTGAAAATTCCAACCATGTCCTTATCCCTAAAATTGAAGTGAAAAATCGAAAACCCTATCAAATAAAATCCCAGGAGAATACGAATTCCCAGACTTCATCTCTTTCCTTTGTGTGCGATCTTGGTAATCCAACCATTTCCTACAATTCAATTCTTTTATCTTGCATTGTATACGGATGAATGACCAATATCCTCTTTCTCCATTTATTATCTTCATCAAAATCACTCTCATTTGTCTATCACGTGAAGGAGAAACCAAATTGTGACTTATTCTTTTCTGCCATTAACATTGTTGTTAAGATATTCTAGCCTATGTATGGGTGTAGTGAAACAACAAAAAGCTTTGTCCTATATCTTTTGTTTTTCAGTTTGCCAACATTCACAGAAATCTAGCGGTGGTGGCGTTATGATAATTAAATTTTTCGATGAATCTAGAGTTCGTTGTTCATCTTGTTTTGAACCTGTCATAATTAAAGTTAGACGCTGATGCGCTGTTAATTTTAATTTAAGTGTTTTCGTTACCCATAAGCATCATTTCGAGTTATTCATGTAGATAAGATCCACTGACCATTATTTTTTCTTCCTTCCATAATTTCAACTCTATTACTGCTCGTAATATCATTTATTAAATATTTGACATATTTTTTGTATCATCATATCAAAGTTTCAGCTGCGATTTGGTTATTCTTTGGATCCAGTTTCAAACAAATTATTTTTGGATCGTTCGACCGTGGTGAAATTTAATTTCTTATAGTACAAGATTGCCAAATGATAGAATTGGTGAGAGAGAGAGAGTTCGATTTCATAAGTATGATATATTGTGAGGTTAACGGGAAAACCGTATTTTCTAAAGTTTCAAATTGGGCTCGTTATGTATGGCAATAGTCCTTTAAGGGATAAATTAATTAATGCGCAAATATGAAATTTGTGATGTTAATATGTGGAATAGAAACATTTGTATGATGTTGATTGATTTAATTTATTTGAATGTGTGATATTTGATATTATTGGGATATTGGTTGTCGAATGCATTTTTTGCATATGTTTGATTAGACGAGTTTAGTTGATGTTATAATTTTGTGATAAATTTATGTAACGTATGATTGATGATAGATGATACGTTGTTGCACATGGGTCAAATACAATTGATAAAATGCAAATAGAGGTAATAACTCGAATCGTTTCGCAAGGACTTCTAATACTAAATAATAACCGAATTGAAATTTGAAACTAAAAAAGGTTTTTTTTTTTAGATTTTTGATTTAACAGATGAGCAAAACGATTAATCCACTTATTCGAGTTTCTGACCTATCACAGATTCTATCAATGAGTTTAATTTCTAATTTGTGATTCTATTCTTATTTGACTATAGAATTGATCAACAAGCGTAATCAATCCTATGTGAATTTGGTTTCTTTGATCGGATTAAGCATGACAATCATCAAAATATTATAATTAACGATCAAGCGTCGCAAAATTATAATTCAATTGAATTAGAAAACGAAACCAAATTTTGTCAAATAAATTTAATCAATCCTATTGAAATACAATTTAAGCAATCCAAATATCAATGTAATGAAACAAACAAGAATATAATCATGAACAGATATTGATAGTGTAACCTGAATCTCAAGGTGTTGATGAAACTCTGAACTCGTGGATTAATCTTATAAAATTAGCGTTCCATGAAATTAAAATAACATTGTTTATTTCTTGTAGCAATTTGAATCCTGATTTTTCCATCCTTAGAAAAGAAACAAAATTGCCAATATATAGTACTTAATATTAGGCTTTAGGGTTTAAAAACAAGTGGCCCGCTAATTAAAATTATTACAAAACTCCATATTACGAAATTTGCAATTTAGGCCTAGTAAAGTTCGGAATTGGTCTTTTCTTCCAACACAAAATTTGTATCTCAGATTTTTATCTTTTCAACGCCTGCTCATAGGCGCCAATCCGATATCCAGAGCTCATGTTATGACCTACAGTGCGAGAAAGAGTTAAAATGCGAATAATAACATTATAATTCAAATTCGACCCAAAGTTTAGAAACAAGCTAAAAATATTAATCTAAGCTATAAAGAGCTTTTAAAATACCAAACTAAAAAGCTAAAAACATGTGCCCAAATGCTATGATCAATAGTGATGTTATAAATTTGTGATAAATTTATTTGATGATTATGATGTATGATAAATGATATTGATGTTATAAATTTGTGTTAAGAATATTGAAGTAACTCCATAATTGATGAAACAGTGATGATTCGATATTGTACTAAAGATGATGCTCTTAATAAAGTAGTCTAGGCAATAAAGGATAAAATAGATCTTGGGGATATTTGAAGTTGGTGAGAACTTTTGAAGTTGAGAATTTTTGTCATCATATAGGTAGGGTCTGACAAGCATTGTGATTTCAAGGAAGTACAATAGAATGAGTTTAACTGGGATGGTCTTTTGTTGAATCTTAAGGCAATATTATTAGAATTTGGAGGTATTTCGGTGAGGAATTCCTATGTGACTTGGAGGTAGCACTGCAAATGTTGGAAGCTACCATACAACCCATGTTTATCTCGATTGTCATGTCTTATTCTGGTTTAATTGACGAGATCTATAAGGACAGGGCCAATTTGAATTGTCGTCCACTCGGGTGGTGGCATATTATCAAGCCTCATAACCAATTACTTTAGACTTAGCATTGTACCAAATTATGAAGTAAAGTCTAATCTCATGCATATCATTGTGTTTTCTTGTGATTAATATGTTTTGTGTGTGATAATAACTTATGTTAGATGGTTTGATATTATAGTGAAATATATTAATTTTCTTTTAGTGATTTTGACTTTACAATGTGATATTTTTTATAGTTTCTCATTCTCAACTAACAAATTATTTATTTAGGTATAAATACATAAAATTTTAATTTTTTGTAATCCCTAACTCATATGATTTTGAAACTCACTTCCTTCGTTTTTTGTGTTTGACTGGCATGGACATGCGTTTGTGAAATCACAACTCTTATAGGTTAATTAGTTTTGAAGTTCATGTTTGAGAAAAGCCATACTCTGATAGGTGATACTAGGAATGAGGGTTATAATATGTATTTTACTTATTTAATTTGAAACGACTTTTGTATTAAAACCTTAGAGATACTAGTAAGTTTTTGGAATTAAAATTAAGAAATTATACTTAAATCAAGTTTATTGAGATTGCACTCTATTATAAGAGCAAAAAAGTTTAAAGTGTTGTATTTTGAGAAATGTGATATTCTAAATAACCCCAAAAGTTTCATTTTCCTTTGGAAGGATTTTTATTTATCAACTGCCAATATTTTATAAAAATCTAGTATAAATTATGATGTATATTATATCGGGTGTTGTTAGAGTGTCACATAACCTATCACAGTAGTAATTTTTTCCCTCAAAAGCTTGATTGTTTTAAGCCAGAAGGTTGAAAAGACTTGAATACTGTCAGTGAAGGGGCTTGTGACACCATAACCTCTAAATGTGAAATATAAGATAAAATGCTCCAATTTTAATAAAGATTCTCAATGGTTCCAAAATAAGGTATAAAAAGACCAGAATTTATTCTCAAAGATAGACTACGACAAATTTACTCTTACACAAAATATTACATAAAACTCTTATTTAAAAATCTTTTGGAATCAAAGCAACAAAGGTTTGTCATTGTCAGACATTAAATTATTCACAAAAACATAGAGATGATTGGCTTCATCTTCAAAAATAATAAAATACAAAATAATACTTGATTGTCAATAATTTTACAAATCGATAAAAAAAAAACTATAGAAGACTCCCTAACCTGTAAGGACTACTTACAATGTATCGAAGCTTGTGGAGATTTACGTTGTCGAGATTGTTAAAATGCTCCAATTTTAATAAAGATTCTCAATGGTTCCAAAATAAGGTATAAAAAGACCAGAATTTATTCTCAAAGATAGACTACGACAAATTTACTCTTACACAAAATATTACATAAAACTCTTATTTAAAAATCTTTTGGAATCAAAGCAACAAAGGTTTGTCATTGTCAGACATTAAATTATTCACAAAAACATAGAGGTGATTGGCTTCATCTTCAAAAATAATAAAATACAAAATAATACTTGATTGTCAATAATTTTACAAATCGATAAAAAAAAAACTATAGAAGACTCCCTAACCTGTAAGGACTACTTACAATGTATCGAAGCTTGTGGAGATTTACGTTGTCGAGATTGTTAAATTACATGGGATACTATCCAATATTGTTTCTAATAGGGATCCAAAGTTCACTTCTCGTTTGTTGGGAGCATTGCATGAGATATTGGGTACTAAATTGAGG
The DNA here is from genome assembly GCA_037974835.1 of Cicer judaicum. Taxonomy (NCBI): domain Eukaryota; kingdom Viridiplantae; phylum Streptophyta; class Magnoliopsida; order Fabales; family Fabaceae; genus Cicer; species Cicer judaicum. The sequence goes on along the minus strand of JBBPBS010001074.1, from coordinate 1,341,424 downwards.
TTGAGTTTTGCCTACCACCCTCGAACTGATGGTCAACCTAAAAGAACTTTTTAGACATTAGAGATTTTCTAGGAGCTTGTACGTTAGATAACAGAGAAAGTTGGGATGATCTATTGCCTCTTGTTGAATTTACCTATAATAATAACTATCACGCAAGCATTGGAATGGCACCGTACAAGACTTTGTATGGGTGCAAGTTCAAAACTCCTTTATGTTGTTATCAGGATGGTGAAAACTTAATCGTTGGGCAAAAGATGGTGCAACAGACCACAGAGAAGGTGCATCAACTCCAAGAGTGAATGGGAACATTAAATAGTAGGCATAAGAGTTATGATGATTCGCATATGAGACCTCTAGAATTTCAGGAGGATGAGCATGTATTCTGTAGAGTGACCCCCACTACTAGAGTTGGTAAGGCATTGAAGTCGAAGAAGGTTACTCAGAAGTTTATTGATCCATACCAAATTCTTCGACGTGTGGGTCCAATAGGTTATCAGATCGCAACTAATGAAGTACATGGCAGATCCATCACATATTATTGTGGCAAATGGGGAGCATTTCATGAAGCATCACAAATAGAACTACCAAACATTTGAGGGGAAAGGAAATCTCCTTGGTTAAGTTGATTTAGAACTAGGCGACTGGAGATGTTACTTGGAAGTTGGAGGAAAAGATGAGGGAGCTTTACCCAAACCTCCTAGATACCTCTTATTTTCGAGGATGAAACTATTTTAAGGGGGTAAGTATTGTAACACCCTCTATTTTAATTAATTTAGAAACCCTTAGTTTTGTTATTTATTCTATTAACTTAATTTAGCGCAACAATAATAAGATTATTACTCATTGGATGTTTAATTATTTGATGAAGTATTTTATATTAATTAATTTATTGTTGGGGTTTTATTAACTAATTAAAACTTGTAGGAATATTTGTTTTGGATTGAACAATGAGCAAATCAATTTTGACTGAGTCAAAATTGAATCACCCACACTACTACTCTTGATAATTATATTTTATTTTTAATAGTATTTAGTTTATAGAACCGTGCATTTCCCCCCTTGCGTCCACTCAAATGAGTAACTAGCAAGAATAATATCATGAAGTTAATTAATTCCTAACGGTTGGTCATTAAATGATATTATTCCAATTTAATTCCTTATTCATGTATGCAATTAACCACAGTGAAGAGAATTATTCCTTCTCTCTAATTAGCTCCACACCTTCTTTATTAGTTGCACAGACCTCTCGCTCATAGAATACGATTAACTTGCAATACAACAAAAAGAAGTCCTAATCACCGACACGCCATTCTGAATATTATATTTTGTTTACCTCAAATATTTTTAAGCCACTCAAATAACCATCCACACATTCCATCTCATTCTTGTGGAAGTTCTTAATTTTCGCTCCTTCATCTTTGTAAGATTTTCGAGGGCTATATAGTGTTGCTAGGAAGTAAATCGCCCAAGGTAAAGACTTTTCCCCATTCAAGGTTAGACTAGATATTAAATTAACGGTTTGTATCATATTGATATGATGTCTTAAAAGAAAAATATTAATTTCATGTATGCTTTAAATAATTTAACTATAAGGTTTTGATTTTTTTGAGTAATATGTTTGCCTTGATAAACTTAATTTTAAAATTTCGACTTCTATTATTATAACATGAGTAATATGCTTGTTGACATAAATTTGCAATTTTTGTTTTTTTTAAGTATACTTAATTATCAAGTTATGATTTTTATTATGATTTCACGAGTAATAAGTTTGTTAGGATGTATTTAATCTAAATTTTCGATTTTTGTGCTATTTCATTTCAAAGTAAATTTTATGAATACTATATGAGTTTTGGGGAAATTGATGAAAATTTTAAAATTTTAATTCTAATAACGTGATTAAGTTGATTTTTATGATGTTTTTAGTGAGAAACCTTGATTTGTATTCCTAAATGAATAATAATGGGTGAAAAATTATATTAAAATAAAGTTTATATTTGTATGTGCTCTACATTATTTGAGTTTGACGTCTATCAATAATACATCACTAAATCTAAAATTTATAGTTTATCAGATAAAAGTTGTGACTCACACATTTATTCAGATGCTCGTGTGTTATATATTTGGGATCGAAACATTATTGATTCTTGATTGTAAGCATCCATGAGAATAAAACGTTGATGTCATACGTGATTAAAATTTAACCTTTAATATTTTATCTTTATGGTTGCCTAAGTGGCTGATGAGTTGTTTCAAAATATTGTTAATATTGTGGTTGCCTAAGTTGCTGATGATTTATGTGTTGAACATTGTTCCCTTTGTGATTATCTAAGTGGATTGTGACATGTACCTTTTGTTTTGAGCATCATTATCATTTCATGATAAATCATATGCATCTTTGTGAACGCCTATGTGGCTGGTTTAATTTTTCTTGTTACTATGGGTGACGTCTGTCTAGACGCCTGTATAGCTGGTTATATTTGTATCATATACTTTTAGAAGCATTCATAACTAGCATACATTTTATTGTTCTTTTTATTTTGCTATAGTTATGTGTTCTAAGGTGAGTTGCCACTTGATTTATCTAGATGCATATTATGATTTTTGGCACATCCTTGTAAATTATTAAAGAATCAATTTCTTTAAATCTTTTATTAATAAAAAATTTATATTCATATTTTATGGATGTTAACTTACTAATTTTTTTAATTTTTCTTTGGGATGAACTGACCCCTTACAGCAATATTTAGGTACTAATGATATGAAGAGGTTCATGAATGATGTTTGCTTGGTGCACGCGCGTGTGGAAAAGTGGATTTTGACTTGAAAATCATATATGTATTGATAAATCTGAAGTGGTACATTTCTAAAGTTTATTTTATATTCATTGTTAATTTCAAATAGAACTGCAGAGGTAAGGTTCCTTCCGCTAGGAAAACTTTGAGTTAGTCAATCTTGTTTGTTTTATTTACTTTAAAGGGAGTATATTCTGTTTTTGGACGTAAGTGAATGTTTTTCTAACAACAATAATAATAATAATAATAATAATAATAATAATAATAATAATATTAATAATAATTTCTAGTAAAGCGCATTATGTTCCTTTACCCAAAATGATATTAAGTTATTTTCTAGCGAAATTTTCCTTTGTTACATGATGTACCACTCTTAAGAAAAAAAATTATTGTCGTTTTTAAAAGAAAACAAATATCTTTAAGTTATATCTTGGATCAAAATCTGGGGCGTTATAGTTAGTATGTGTAACACCCTTATTTTAATTAATTAAATTAAAACCCTTAGTTTTGTTTATTCTTTTTATTGTTTTAGTGTGACGGTAATAGAATAATTATGACTTAGATGTTTGATTATTTGATGAAGTAATTTTATATTAATTAATTATTGCGATTTATTTTATTTTATTATTAACTAAATAAAACTCGTAAAAATATCTGTCTTAGAGTGAACAATGACCAAGTCAAAATTGAATCACCCACACTACTCTTGTGTCCATTCAAATGTGTAACTAACAATAATAAATACATGAATGCCAATTAATTCCTAACGGTTGGTCATTGAATAATATTATTCCAATTGAATTCGGTATTCATGTGGGCAATTAAACTCAATGAAGGGAATTATTCCTTCTCTCTGATCAATTACCTACCTCCTTTATTAGTCACAGACACCTCTCCTTCGTAAGACATGCCATTACCAACATTACATTTATCTCAAATATTTTCCGAGTCACTCAAACAACCATCCTCACATTCCCTCACATTCGGATCGAGATTCTAAACTTTTGTTCCTTCTTGTTGAAATTTTCGAGGGCGATATAGTGTCACTTGGAAGGAAAGCACTTGAGGTAAGGGCTTTTCCCCATGCAGAGTTAGGCTAGATATTAAATTAGCGAATCGTAAAATATTGATATGATGTCTGGATGTCTTAAAAGAAAAAGATTGATTTTTATTTTTGTTGTAAAGGAATTAACTATAATTCTTTGATTGTTTTATTTTATTTTTATATACCTCTATTTTGATGAATTAATTAGAGTTATATTTTTATTATTATACCTTGATAAATATGTTTGTAGTAGAAATGTTTAGTGTTTTACGTATTTTAGAGTATTTAATTATAAAGTTATAATTTTTATAATGTTATAGTTAGTAATATGTTTATCATGATGTGTTTGATTTTAATTCTTGACTTGGAGTATTTTAAATTTAAAACGTGATTTTTATGAACAATGTATGTGTCTTGAGGAAAATGATGAGAAATTTTAGATCTTTTTATTTTAATAATATAAAAAAAAAATTGATTGTTAAATGCAATAATGAATAGTCTGTTTTAAGAATCCAGAAAACTTTACAGTGAAATGAATGAAATTTATGTTATTTTATTCTTGGTGATATGAGATTAAATTGTTATCAATAACACGTACTCAAATCAAATCTTATGGATTATTAAAATGAAAGTGGTGATTTTAAGATATTTGATCACGTACATATTTGATGTGTTGAAAGTTATTGAGTCATAATTATGAAAATCCATGATAATGTAAATTTGATGTTTTTGTGATTTACAAAAATTTGATCTGAAATAATTTGTTCTTGTGATTGCCTTAGTGGCTAGTGATCTGAGTTTGAATAGTTTTTCTTTGTGGTGCCTAAGTGGCTGATTATTTGTGTTATGATTTTCTTTCTTTGTGGTTGCCTAAGTGGCTAGTGATTTGTAATTTTTTAACATTATTATCATTGTCATCACATATCATATGCATCTTTGTGGACGCCTTAGTGGCTGG
>JBBPBS010001074.1:1278189-1327070 GCA_037974835.1 Cicer judaicum | reverse complement strand
TCTAAACAATTACTCATCCAATATTTTTATGATGGCTTGCTACTTATGGATAGAAGCATTTTGGATGCTGCTAGTGGGGGAGCATTTGTCGATAAGACCCTAGAAGCGGAAAAGGCATTGATTGAGATGCAATTCTCAGCAGTTTACAATTGGAATCAATTCAACAGTGTTTGCAAGGGGTGTGAATGAATTTCAAGCTTCTTCCCTCAAGAAATTAGAAGGCAATTTTGATGAGCTTACATCTTTAGTAAAAAAATTGGCAATGCGTAAAACCCAAGTAGTGGTTTGTGCTATTTGCACTTCCCTAGAGCATCCTTCAGATTCATGTCCTACATTGCAAGAAGATCCATTTATTGATGCTCCTTAAGAATTTGCAACAAATATATACAATCCTCAAGCCAACTATGATATGTCATCTAACAGTTAGAATCCTAGTTGGAGAAACCATCATATCCTAAGATAGGGGAATTCATCTACACAACAACAACCTAAGCAGCAGCAAAATATTCCTCAACAGCAAAATAATGCACCTTCATTAGAGGACCTCATTAAGTAGATGACAATCCAAAATATTCAATTTCAACGAAGAATAGATTCCACCATTCAAAATTTGGAAACAAAGAATGGAGAGCTAGCCACCTCAATTAATCAATTGCAGACTCAGGGGTCAAACCAATTTTCGGCACAGTTAGTAGTAAATCCAAATGCTCCCAATGTCAATGCAATTACATTGAGGTATGGGAAAGTTGTTGAAATACCGAAGGTACCTGAAATTGCAGTAAAAAATAACAAGGTTGTTGAGGACAATACTTTTATACCTAAAACTATTGATATTGAGCAAAATATACCACTTCCTTTCGCTCAAAGGGCAACTAAGAAATTGGACTAGATAGATAGGGACAATGAGATCCTTGATACATTTAGGAAAAAAAAGTGAACATTCCCCTCGTTCAAGCAATTACACAGATTCCAAGATACTTAAAATTTCAAAAAGATTTGTGCACACACATTAAAAGGTTAAAAGGTAATGAAAGAGTAAACATGGGGCAAAATGTTTCAGCCCTCATTCAGCCCATGTATTAGCACATGGAAGAGCATTCTATTTTTCAAATTCCATTGCTTGCTAATTTGGTTGATGACGCTTACCCCGATATGATACTTATACTTGTAAATTTTGTACAAATACTCAATTATGCTCTTTTGTGTTGAGATCGAAGCTGCCTTACAGGTTGGTCATTGTGTTGATATTGATATTTCTACTAACATAATTGATTTTTCTGACTTAGCTTTGACATTTGGTGTTGTTCCCTCCATTAAACAGCAACCGACTATAAAGCTTAAACAACTTCCTGAAAATTTGAAATATGCATATTTAGAAGGAAGTGGCAGGTTACCTGTGATTATTTTAGCCCAACGTGAAGATGAACATGAAGAGAAGTTGTTGCAAGTTATGAGAAAACACAGGAAGGTGACTTAACCCATTAATTTTGGATGTTGTAAAAAAAGAAGTGACCAAGCTCTTGCAAGCAGGCATTATATACCCCATCTCTGATAGTCAATGGTTGTGTCCGGTACAGGTAGTCCCTATGAAAACTGGACTCACATTGGTTAAAAATGAAAATAATGAACTTATTTCCACACGAGTGCAGAACAACTGGAGGGTATGCATTGATTATAGGATACTAAACTAGGCAACTAGAAAGGATCATTTTTCTTTATCATTCATTGATTAGATGCTTGAACAGTTGGCTGGTAAGTCACATTATTGTTTTCTTGATGTTTTTTATGGTTATTTTCATATCCATATTGTAGTAGAGGACCAAGAAAAGACCATGTTCACTTGTGTCGCATTATTGTTTTCTTGATGTTTTTTATGGTTATTTTCATATCCATATTGTAGTAGAGGACCAAGAAAAGACCATGTTCACTTGTCCTTTCGCACATTTTCCAATAGGAGGATGCCATTTGGCCTATGCAATGCTTCTGGCACTTTCCAATGCTGCATGATTAATATTTTCTTTGACTTGATAGAAAATTGTATTTAAGTTTTCATGGATGATTTTAATGTGTATGATTCCTCATTTGATGCATGCTTGAATAATTTAGATCGAGTTTTGCATAGATGTATTGAAACTAACCTTGTGCTGAATTATGAAAAATGTCATTTTATAGTTGAACAAGGCATAGTTTTGGGACATGTGATCTCTAAAAATGGGATTGAAGTGGATCTTGCCAAGATTTATGTGATTTCTAATTTGCCTTACCTATCTTGCATATGCGAGATTTGTTCTTTTCTTGGCCATACAGGTTTTTACAGGCGCTTTATCAAGGACTTCAGCAAGATAGCTCTTCCGCTATCAAATTTGTTGCAAAAAGATTTCGGTTACATGTATTTGTCGTGGGATCTTTGAGGAGGTGATACTTATCCCCTAGGTACCGGGCTCGAATCCCACATGAGGCAAAAACTTGCCAGATTTCCAATTGAGGGAAAAGGGGGGCGAGAAGATCGTGAGGTAACACAGCCGGTAATGCTGAAGGGTCGAGGTGTTACAGTATGATTATGATTGATTATGTTTAATTGCTGATTTTTCCGCTGTTAATGTTAATTTCACATCGCAAATGCAGAGTCGTGGTAAAATTAAATCTAGAAAAATTCAAAAACTGGATCGTGGAAAATCAGTTGCTGCTCCTAAAATAAGTCATCCACGATTTTCTCGATTTGGGTCGTGTCTTGACATACAAGCAAAAATAAACTTGGATAGCAATGATTCACGAATCATAAGCATGGATAAAGCTATTTTCGGAGATGAGTATGAAGAATTACTTGATAAAGATCACATTTATGAATTTTTCAATCATAAAGAGCTGAGTGCTACTGTCATTAACATATACATTAGGTAACTGCATCACTACCCATAAGCTAATTTGTTGGTAATTAATTTTAATTACATCACTGCTACTTTTTTGGTAATTAATCTAATTTGATATTTTTATTGAAGGTTTATGAAAAGTGAGTATGCATGCGTAAATTGTCAGATAGATTTTGATTCTTATCTCCACATAAGTGTCCATGTTTAAACTCGATCTAGTTAATGTCAAAAAATATGTCGCTGATATACTTCTGGAAAATAAAGAAAAGGATAAACTGTTTTGTAAGACCCTTAATTTTTAAATCCTAAATTATACAATTTTAGGGTATTTGGTGTTGAAGTTCTTAGACTTTTAGCCTGCTTTTTGGTATTTAGTGAGTTAAATGCCAAAAATATACTTTTGGAAACTGGATTAAAAATTATTTGTTGGAAAATAATTTATTTACGTTACAAAGAATTTTACACTGGACAATTATGTTAAAAATATCTCTCGTCGATGAAAATTTATCTGTCAATTGAGTTGCGACGAGAGTATATAATTTTAACAAAAAGTGGTTTGGGAAGTGATGGGTGAAATGGGTGAAATAAATGGATAAACTATTTTGTAAGACCCTTAATTTTTAAACCCTTTATCCTTCTCCTTCGTTTTCTTTCTTTGGCTTCAAGAAAACCAAGAGTGAGTGAAAGAAAAACATTCCCGTGCTACTCGACTTCTTCTCACAGTCCTCATTCTTCCTCTTTGATTCGAAAACGAGGAAAAACGGTGTTAGGGATTTTCAAACCGTGAAACACAATCTTCAAATTTTCTTCTAGATCTCTAAGCTTCGTTTCACGAAGAGATAGAAGGGAAAGTTGCTCACCTCCACGCTACGGTGCTAGTGAACTAACTTTATAAGCGACATCGCGAGTGGAGATTTTATCAGAATTACTCGTGGTACCGTAATCGCTCGTTAAAGCTGACGTAAAGGTAAGGGCTCCTTCCAAACATTTAGTTTGCATTTAAGGACTTATGTGTGGTTGTGTGGAGAATAAATTTGTCATGTTTGAAGTGTATTTTTGGGGAAAATGAATTTAATGCTTTTATGGGTGAAATTTTAGAGTTAGGTTTTTGGCGATATTGATGAGTGTTTTGTGGAAAACAAATTTAACTCATTTATGTGTGGTTTTGAGGAAATAAAATTTTATATGTTTAAGTGGTGGGTTGTGATGATTTGTGGTTGTCGTGTTTGACGTGTTCATAACTAATACATATAAATTTTGAGATGTGTTTGTGTGGATTCTGTGGAAAAATGAATTGATGTGTTTTGGTGTGAATTGTGGATTGAATTTGAGAATATGTCTGAGTATGTTCTGTGTGGAATTTGAAAATCATTAGAGTTAAATGGGTATTAAAAATGGGGAATCTTTTAATATCTACGTTTAGTTAATGTTTATCGTGAGAATAGTTAGAGTTAAATCGGTAATACACATGGGGAATCTTTTAATATTTGCATTTACTTAATGATTGTCGTCTGAATTGGTAGAGTTAAATGGGTATTAAAAACGGGGAATCTTTTAATATCTGCATTTACTTAATGATTGTTGTCCGAATTGTTAGAGTTAAATGGGTATTAAAGATGGAGAATCTTTTAATATCTGGATTTACTTAATGATTGTCGTCCGAATTGTTAGAGTTAAATGGGTACTAGAAATGGAGAATCTTTTAATATCTGCATTTACTTAATGATTGTTGTCCGAATTGTTAGAGTTAAATGGGTATTAAAAATGGGGAATCTTTAAATATCTGCATTTACGTAATGATTATCGTCCGAATTGTTAGAGTTAAATGGGTATTAGAAATGAGGAATCTTTTAATATCTGCTTTTACTTAATGATTGTTGTCCGAATTGTTAGAGTTAAATGGGTATTAAAAATGGCGAATCTTTTAATATATGCATTTACTTAATGATTGTCGTCCGAATTATTAGAGTTAAATGAGTATTAAATATGGGGAATCTTTTAATATCTGCATTTACTTAATGATTGTCGTCCAAATTGTTAGAGTTAAACGGGTATTAAAGATGGGGAATCTTTTAATATCTGCATTAATTTAACGATTGTCGTGGATAGTCAGAGTATGCTCATGCATTTCATAGTACGTGGTGATCGAATGGACCACGAAATGATTTAATGTGATTTGCTGGTTCATCTTATCCTTACGCGGATTGTCGCGTTGTGTAAGGTCTGCGATAGACTCCACGTGTTTAGCAAATCGTGCTGACCCATGATAGGTAGCACCTTGTAATTTAGTACTTCGGCCTGTGATAGGCGGTTCAATTATGATTTACGGCCCTTCGAGGAGGGTTTTGGTTTGGAATTCCGAGTCCATGCATTTTGGCATATATGCATTGCATTTGGGTGCTTGGCACGCGAGTTGTGTTTGATTCAAGATTATGATTGATTGCAAAACCATTTCGAAACTCAAGTTGTCATGGTGATTGTGCTATAATTGCTAAGTGTGAATGTAACACCCCGATTTTTAACAGCGAGAGTGTATTTTTTTTTTCAAAACAAATTCATAAATAAGGGAAATACCTTTGGATAAATGTTTAAGTCATAACGCAACGACAATTAAGTCAATATAATTTACAAGCAGCGAAATAGTTTTTGAAATATGAATCCAAAGTATTTACACATCAAAAAGTGGTACATGGAACCCATCAAAAATAAAATGTCATGCTGACAATATTAGTGTAGGTACAGTCTTCCAAATTAAAATAAACACAATTCAAAAGAAAGACATTTGTTCCCTCTATGTCAACCTAATATGATCATTCTACAAAATAAACTAAACACCCTGAGTGATCTCCACGCGCCCCGTAAGATCCTCCTAACATAGTTCTAGTGAGGCATTCTCATCTACATTGCCATCCACAGGGTACGAACCGGTAGGATTGTCCTGGCTCTCATCTGAGGGCAAAGCCCAGATTTTCACAATAGTTGTAAAGGGTCACCAACCGAAATTAACAGTTAACACATAACATTTAAGTTTTTAAATGCACAAAATAACTTTTCAACTTAGCATGCACCTTAAAAGGGTTTTCCATATGCTAAAAGTTCATGTAACACTTGCCAAATAAAAATGAAATCAAAATAAGGTTTTTAATCAACCAAGTAATGTATAACTGATCAATCCATTGATGAATCAATTGAGCAATCGATTATCTAACTCAGAGTAAGAGTTTCTACTAAGCAAATCGACTGGGAAATCGATTTCTTGAAGGTTTTTAGTGAAACATGTACTCTGGGCTTAAATTAATCGATTGGGAAATCGATTCAATGAATAGCTGAGCCCTTGTAACAAATTCAATCGATTGGCAAATCGATTTTGTCCAAATAGCTGAGCTACTGTAATGGCCAAATCGATTGGCAAATTGATTTTGTCAAAATGGCTGAGCTCCTGTAACCCATCCAATCGATTGGCAAATCGATTTGGAGAAATAGCTTTTAACATAATCGATTTGGGAATCGATTTCCCTGAATTTTTTTCTAAATCTACATAAACTAACTCAATCACATTCACACACAACTCCAAAACATAACACTTAGCAATTTCAACACAATCACCTCGACAACTTGAGTTTCGAAATAGTTTTACAATCAATTACACTTACACACAATTTCAAAACATAACACTTGTAAAATCAACACAATCACAATGACATCTCAAGTTCAAACACTCAATCATAAACTTGAATCAAACGACTCATGTGCCGAGCACCCTAATGCAATGCGTATATGTCAAAATGCATGGACTCGGAATTCCAAACCAAAACCCTTCTTGAAGGGCCGTAAATCATAATTGTACCGCCTATCACAGGCCAAAGTACTCAATTACCAAGGTGCCACCTATCACGGGTCTGCACGATTTACTAACAAGAGACGTAAATCGTAAATGTACCGACTATCATAGGCCAAAGTACTATTTACCAAGGTTCCACCTATCACGGGTTCGCACGATTTACAAAAATAATGTGTAGACTATCGCAGACCTTACACGACGCGACAATCCCCGCAAGGATAAGATGAACCAACAAATCACATGGAATAATCTCGTGGCCCATGGATGAGATGAACCAACAAATCACATGGAATCATATCAGTCACCACTATCACCATGGCCCATCCGGTCGCCATGTACTATGAAATGCATGAGCATACACTAACTTTATCACGACAATCGTTAAGTAAATGCAGATATTAAAAGATTCCCCATTTTTAATACTCATTTAACTCTAACAATTTTCATGACAATCATTAGGAAAACTTAGCTATTAAGAGATTCCCCATTCTTAATACTCGTTTAGCTCTAATGGTTTTCACGACAAACATTAAGTCAACAAAGATATTAAGAGATTCCCCATTCTTAATACTCATTTAACTTAAACGGTTTTCACAACAAAAATTAAGTAAACAGAGATATTAAAAGATTCCCCATTTTTAATACTCGTTTACTCTAATGGTTTTCACGACAACATTAAGTAAACATAGACATTAAGAGATTCCCCATTCTTAAAACAAACAAACTCAAACAAATTATCAAATCCAATCCACATTTCACACCAAATCACATCAATTCATTTTTTTCACAAAATCCAACCAAACACATCTCAAATTTTATAAGTATTAATTATGAACACGTCGAATATGATGACACAAATCAACACAACCCATCACTCAAACGCAACAAATTTTATTTACTCAAAATCATACATAAATGAGTTAAATTCATTTTCTGCGAAACATCCATCAATATCACTAACACCCCACATTAGAATTTCACCCATAAAACATTAAATTCATTTTCCCCAAATCAACACTCCAACCCTAACAAATTCTTTTCCACCCAACCAACAGATAAGTCCCTAAATGCAAACTAAAAGTTTGAAAGGAGCCCTTACCTTAACGTTAGCTTTAACGTGCGATTACAGTACCGTGAGTAAATTCGGTAAAATCTCCACTTGCGACGTCGCTTCCAAAATTGGTTCACTAGCACCGTAGCGTGGTGGTGAGCAACTTTCCCTTATATCTTTTCAAGAAACGAAGCTTAGATCTAGACAAAATATGGCGGTTTGTGTATGACGGTTTTGAAATCCCTAACACCATTTTCGAATCCGTGAAGAAGAAAGAGGACAAAGAGAAGAAGTCGAGTAGCAGGGGAATGTTTTCCTTTCACTCACACTTGGTTTTCTTGAAGCCAAAGAAGGAAGAAAAAAGTGGAAGGAAGGAGGAAGAAGAAGAAGGGTTCGCGAGATTGGAAGAAACTGTGTATTTCTTCCTCTGTTTCATTTCTTTCCTTTTTCTTCTTTCTAACACACACACACACACACACACACACATACATATATATATATATATATATATATATATATATAACTTATATTAACAAAATTGTCTGGTATTAAATTCTTTGTAACGTAATTAAATTATTCTCCGGCAAATAATTTTAATCCAATTTCTAAAACATATTTTTGGCATTTAACTCACTAAATACCAAAAACTGCAACAAAAGCCTAAGAAATTCAACACAAAATACCCTAAAATTGTATAATTTAGGATTTAAAAACTATGGGTCTTACAGTGAATGGTTTGGAATTGTGTGTAAGTGTCGTTGATTGTAAAACCAATTCGAAACTCAAGTTGTCGTGGTGATTGCGCTATAAATGCTAAGTGTGATTGTTTGAATTCGTGTGTAAATGTTGATTGATTTCGAAACCCTTTAAAAAGCTAAATTTTGTTGTTTTTCTGATGCTGTCTGATGTGTATTCGAATACAAAAGGCTATATTCGAATACAGACATGTTGTTTTTGCCACTGACTTACTGCGTAGTCGAATACAAAAGGCTGTATTCGAATACAGACATGTTGTTTTGCTACTGACTTACTGTGTAGTCGAATACATAAGGCTGTATTTGAATACATACATGTTGTTTTTGCTGCTGACTGTTGAAACAGCCTTGTATCCGAATATAGAGATGTTGTATTCGAATACAACAGTGCAATTTGGTTAAAAACTTCATTTTTCAACTTTGTTTTTGCATGTTTGGCATATGGAAACCTTTTTAAGGTGCATGCTAACTTGAAAGGTTATGTTGTGCATTTAAAAACTTAAATGTTATGTGTTAATTGTTAATTTCGATTGGTGACTCTTTACACTATTGTGGAAATCTGGGCTTTTCCCTTAGATGAGAACTAGGACCATCCTACCGGTTAGTTCCCTGTGGATGGGAATGTAGTTGGACACACCTGACTAGAGCTGTGTTAGGAGGATCTTGTGGGGCGCGTGAAGATCACTCGAGATGTATAGTTTTTGTAGAATGATCAGATTAGGTTGACGTATAGGGACAAGATGTCTTTTTTTTTTAGATGTGTTTATTTTTTCGGGGTGTTACATGTTTCTTGCGCCATATAATTCAGGGTCATTGTACATTCTTTATCTATATTTTTTTAATTTATGATACTTAGTCAGTTGTGTAAACAAAGTTGCCAACCAAATTTTTGTTGTTGTAGGCAATGTTGGGTGTTGTTTACCATCAATGATGCCACATTTGAAATTATATACTACTTATATCCATTGCATGATGATTATAACAATCACTCGGATATAAAGAATATCTTCAATACGTAAGTAATATTCATTTATTTATTACATATACAAATAATATGTGTGGTTTAGGGTTTAGGGTTTAAACAAGCGTTGTAAAACTAGTATAACAAGCACTGCTTGTTAGAATAGTTTTATAGCGCTGTAAAACTAGTAATCAATCCTATGTGAATTCGGTTTCTTTGATTGGATTAAGCATCACAACCATAAAAAATATTACAATTAATGATCAAGCATCGCAAAATTATAATTCAATTAAATTAGAAAACAAAACCAAATTTTGTCAAATAAATTTTATCAATCTTATTGAAATTCAATTTAAGCAATCAGAAAATCAATGTAATCAAATAAACAAGAATAGAATAATGAATTAGAATTTGACAGTGGAATTAAAATATAAACTGATTATTTCTTGTAGCAATCTAGATCCCAAAATTTCCTCTTGTAAAAAGAAACAAAACTGCCAATTTATAGTACTCAATATTGGACTTTAGGGTTTAGGGTTTAAAAACAAGTGACCCGCCATTTAAAATTATTACAAAAGTCCAAATCATGAAATATTCAATTAAGGCCAAGTAAAGTTCTACATTGGAATTTTATTCCAACACCAAAGTTGCAGCTCTAATATTTAGCTTTCCAACGTCTGCTCGTATGCGTCAATCCAATATCTAGAGCTCAAGTTATGGCCTACAGAGTGATAAAGAGTTAAAACGCAAATAATAAAATTATAATTAATTCTCGACCTAAAGATTAGAAACAAGCCAAAAAGTTATTCTAAGCTATAAAGTGCTTTTAAAATACCAAATTAAAAAGCTAGAAACATGTGCCTAAATGCTATGATCAGTTGTCCTAATTGGTAACTAAGCAAGAATTGTTAGAATGCCCTATTATAAAGTATGTTTGTGGTGTGTTGAATAGATGGGTTTGTAAGCTAGTGGTTTTCGAATAAATGGGGTTATTAAGGCATTGTAATCTTTTTAGAAAATTATCCAGTTTGTATATATAATCTAAGCGCAAAAATGATTAAACGCATGTGACAAAAAAATTTAGAATGAATGAATAAACAAAAACTTTTTTAGTATTAGTGAAAAAAATGAATCAAGTTTAGTGAATCCAATAAATTTATGTGCAATGAAAAAAAAATATACCTAAACTTGAAGTTTGGATAGTTGATTTGTGTTGGTGTGAGTGGTTGTGTCTTTGTTTGCTTTGATATTTAAAGTATATAATAATTGTTTAAACTATCTATATAGTATTTGGAAGAATAGAAGTGACACCAATTCTGACCTTTTAAAATTCACATTAACAATATAGCCTTTCACATATGTGACACCCTAAACCCCAATATAATATATATACAATAATTTATATAATATTCCTATAAAATTTGTAGCGAATAAATAATATTTATTTCCATTAAAATAAAAAGTTTTATTTTTAATTTAAGATATCATGTTTCTCAAAAATAAAATAGAACACTTTAAACTTAATTTTTTTATTAAAATAATGCAATTTAGATAAACTTGATTTAAGTATAATTACTTGATTTAATTCTAAAAACTAACTAGTACTTCTATGGTTTTGATACAAAAATTCGTTTCAAATTAAGTATGAAAATACAAATTACAACCCTTATTTCCAGTATCACCTATCAGAGCGGAGTTCCTCCCAAACTTGAACTTCAAGACTCATTAACCTGTAATAACTACGATTTCGCAAACGCAGGGCCAAGCTAGTCAAAAACAAACAACGAAGGAGGTGAGGTTTGAAATCATGTTAATAGTATAATATAAATAAGAAGAACAAGCAATTAATCATAAATAAAATATATCATTACACAAACATTATTCAAGGAAAAACATAACATTAAAGTCAAAACCACTCAAGAAAAATCAATAAATTTCACTATAACATCAAATCATCTAAGAAAATTATTATCGCTTTTGAAACACACCAATCACAAGGAAATGAAATGCTATGCATGAGCTTATAGTCTACTTCACAATGTGGTACCATTCCAACACTGAAGTACTTGGTTAGGAGGCTTGATACTATGTCACTATCCCGGTGGAAGGACAATTCAAATTGGCCCTGTCCTCATAGATCCCCTCAACTCAACCCGAGACACACTTATGTGACAGTCGAGGTAAACGTGTGTTGCATGGTAGCTCCCGACATTTAGAGTGCTACCTCCAAGTCACCTAGGAATTCCCACCCGAATACCTCCAAGGTCTAACAATCTTGCCTTAAGGCTCAACAGCAGATCGCCATGATCAGGCTCATCCAGTTCTACTTCCCCAAAATCACTAGGCTTGTCAGACCCTACCTATATGATGACAAAATAATCTCCACTTAACAAATTCTCAATATATTTTCTCCCCTCGTTAGCTAAGACTACTCCATTAAGAGCATCATTTTTAGGAATCATCACTATCTCATCAACCATGGGGTACTTCATGTTGGACATAAGTCCCCCTGATTTTAGTTTTGACATAATTAACAAACATACAATGTCTTATGATTAAGCTAACTGTTTGAATCAAGTTGCATTTCAGGTAGAAACACACACACACACTAACCATATGGACACAAAGCTTGGAATGCAAGGAATCAAGCTTAAAGTGAAGCATGTGCTGGACAAAGTCAACCTTGCTTAAGTGTCTTTAGTGATTGTGTTTATTAGGCTTTAGACTTATCATATATGAGTTCATCCATAAGTTGTTGCCAAGTTAAAATGTTTTTTTAAATTGAACCAAGTAACCAAATCGATTGACTAATCAATTGATACATCTATTGGGCAATCGATTGAGTGACTCAGAAGTTAAGTAATCACTAACCCAATCGATTGATAAATCGATTATGTGAAGAATCTCAGTGAAACTTGAACTCTGGGTGCAATGCAATCGATTGGACAATCGATTCATGAATCAATTGAGAAATCGATTGTGTGCGTTATAGGGGCAAGTCACAAGTCTTGTAAATCGATTTCGAGTTTATTTTGCATCAGACTTGACCACTGTAACATACCAATCGATTGGAACATCAATTGATGAATCGATTGAGTGAAACACAGAGACAACCATTTCTAAACCAAATCTATTGGCAAATCGATTGGGTGAAAGTTTTTTAAGTCAGTAGCTCTATGACAAATCCAATCGATTGAGACATCAATTGAACTTTGTTTCTTGACTTGCAAGACATATACGAATCGATTGACAAATCGATTGGGTGTTGAAAATATTTAATCATATATTAGAAACCAAGTTTCTAGTCGATTGGCAAATCAATGTTTTCAAATTAGCTAAATCCCTGTAACAATTCAAATCGATTGGAATTAAACAGCTGAGCCATTGGGACAAAGCAAATCGATTGACGAATCGATTAGTGCAAATTTATGGAGTCCCTGTGATCAGTCTAATCGATTGACAAATCGATTGGAGTAATTGTTTTCAGTTACAAACCTATTGCCAAATTGATTATGATGGAATATTAGTCGATTGTGGAATCAATTGTTTTGATCTCGTTGTTTGAACAAAACATTCGAAATCGATTACCCAATCGATGCTGATATGAACTTGTCTCAGTTTTCTGATTTATGAATTAACACAATCGATTGGCAAATCGATTGATGCATATGTTTTCAAGATTCAAGAAAAACAAGAAACACGAGCATCGATTGGCAAATTGATTGGAGTGTTTCTATGCTTTATAAAATCGATTGGCAAATCGATTTATATGTGTTTTTCTGAAACATATAAAAACTATCTCAAAACTGTTTTTCAATATAACTTTTTAGACAACACTTAGAATACACATAATTGAAATTCTTCTGAAACAGAACTTTTGAGACCTTTGAACATTTGATACACACAATACTTTGAGAAAACTAAACCACTTGGCAAACACTTATAGTTTGAACATCATTGTGTGATCAAGTTGCTTTTATTAGAAAGATCTTTTGATCTTCTTTGTTGTCAATTTCTATAAAATTACATTGAAACCAAACTATGTAAAAATCCAGTAGCTAAACTGGTGGTTACCGTTCGTTGATGCTTGTGATCATCAAGAAGGAACCTCATTGCGATCTTGTGTGAGTTTACCGGAATAACTCAAGGGATGCGATGGATGTATGTTAGAATCAAGATAGTTGGATAGATAGGCTAGGAGCTAGCTGGACAATCTGTAAAACATTCTATAGAAGATTCTAGTGAAAAAAGCTAAGATCAGGTTGATCTTGGGACTGGATGTAGGTTGTCTTACAGACGACCGAACCAGGATAAATATCTGAGTATCACTCTTCTATCCCTTATCTTTTACTTCATTTTTGATTGTTTAATATTGGTACATAATTCTTGCATTAGAAGTACTGTCATATACATAATTCTTGCATTAGAAGTCATATTTTTTCTTACAATTGGCATCAAGAGCCTGTACTTGTTTTAGAGAAAACTCTCATATAAGTCATGACTTTTGTAGAATTCTTAGGTGAAGGTGCTTCCCTTGCAAGGCCCCCTGCTTTTAATGGTGCGGCCTATATGTACTGGAAACCATGCATGTTAATTTTTCTTGAAGCTAGTGGAATTGATATTCTTGATGTTGTTGAAAATGGACCTTTTGTGCCAACCTTAGATGGAATTGGTGAATATGCTATATTGAAACCTAAATCTGACTGGTCTGAAGAAGACAAAAAGAAAGTAGGTTATAATGCTAAAGCTAAGAATATTATAACATTTGCTTTGAGTCATGATGAATTTTTCAGGGTGTCAAATTGTAAATCCGTAAAAGAAATGTGGGATACCTTGCAGCAAACTCATGAAGGTACCACTAACGTTAAGAGAGCAAGGATAAACACATTGATGCACAAATATGAATTATTCAATATGAAGAAAGAAGAATCCATCAATGACATGCAAACCAGATTCACGCACATAGTCAACAACTTGCATGCACTTGGAAATGAGATTGAAAGCGATAAGCATATCAGTAAAGTAATAAGATGTCTAACTCGAGAATGGCTGCCAAAGATTACTGCCATTGCAGAGTCAAAGGATCTTGGATCAATGTATATCGCTACGCTCTTTGGGAAATTAAGAGAACACGAAATGGAACTCCACAAACTAAGTGAAACTGAGCAAGTTGACAGAAAAAGGAAAGGGTTGTCTTTGAAAGCCCAAGTACATCAATCAAAAGCTGAACAAGAAAGCTGCTTGAATGAGTCAAGCAGTGAAATTGATGAAGAATCAGAGATTGGTTTAAAAAGTTCAAAAAGTTTCTGAATAAGAAAGATAACAAGTTCAGAAAACCAGCAAGTTCTAAGACAAATGACACCAAGACCATAACATGCTACGAGTGTGGAAAAATAGGCCACATAAAGTCTGAGTGTTACAAGTTGCAAAACAAAAATAGAACTGCAAAGAACAAAGGCAAGGTGTTGGACATTTGCTTGTTTTTGATATTATTGACAAACATACATCATTAAATAAATCTGACATTGTAAACTGAGAAAAATTTCAGGACCAACAACTCAACCCTATAAACTTGAGACAATCGCTTGGAACTTAAGAAATCAACAAAAGCTTGAAGATTCACAGGCAAATCGATTAGTCAAATCGATTCTGTAACAGGGTTGAATGAAATTATGCAGTCTGGGATTAAGCAATCGGTTGGCACAATCGATTTGCACATTTAAGTATGATATCAATCGATTAGGCAAATCGATTGGTACATCTATCAGAAAATAAATTGTGCAAGTCAGAGAGCCAGTTAGCCTCAAATCGATTAGGCAAATAGATTGGTTAATTCACCAGGACTGAACTGATTGCTCACATCGATTAGACACATCGATTTGGCAAATCATATATGTATTGTAATCAAATCGATTGAGCCAATCATATATGTATTGTTAATTGTCTATATCGATTGGCATAATCGATTTCGAATGTCACAGAACCAAACCAACAATGAGAAAATCGATTGGACAAATCGATTTACCCAAATTAACTTCAAAATGAATTTGGTCTGGGACATACGCAATCGATTAGCACAATCCACTAAAACACTTCTGTTGAAATAAGTTTGGCATCAATCGACTGGGTAAATCGATTGAATGAACCAAACAATGTAATGAGCTTCATACTTAAATCCACTATTGATTAGACACATCGATTATGTTGTTTTAAATCAACTCTGTATCTTGTCAAATCGATTGGGCAAATCGATTCATGAAAATCATTGTGTCTCTGGAACCAGTGAAATCGATTGACCAATTCGATTGGTACAAAAGTTTTTAGAAATAGAGATGGATTAAGGATTATGTACATGGTTGAATCGATTGGGCACATCGATTGTTTTGATCTCGTTGTTGGAACAAAACACCACAAATCGATTGTGCACATCGACTCAAATATGAACATTCATCCAAGTCTAAATAACTCAGATAAACTAATCGAATAGGTAAATCGATTAGTATGTGCAGTTTCAAGATTCAAGAAAAATAAGATTCGCGAAATCGATTGGACAAATCGATTAGCATGCTTTACAACCTTAAGAAATCGATTGGCCTAATCGATTGACACGTTGTTTTTCCTGAAACTATATAAACTGCATTTACTCATTTCTTCTCATAACTTGTGAATAATAATTTTGACAATACACCTTCACAAAATACACAATACTACTACTCCTTTCTCAACTGATATTACTTTGAATACCTTTTTCAGCCTTAAACAATCTACAGTGGTGATTAACAAGGATTGAAAAAGACAAAGTTGAGAAAGATAGCTTTGAGAAGAATAAAGATCAAGAACGTTGTATATTTGATCTATTGCAATTTCTGTAATTCAAATTCTGTAACCAAATTACTTTGAGAAAATCCAGTTACAACTGGTAGTGATCTTTTGTGATTGAGGGATCTCATCAAAAAGACACTGGACTGAAATCTTGGAAGAGTTTGTGGGAGATAAACTCTGGGATTCAGGGAGATAAGATTAGAATAGAAAAGAATAGTTTAAGATTGATAGGCGAGGAGCTGGAACATTTGTAAACTGATTCTAAGACATTCTATTGGAAAGGCTAAGATTGGGTTTGATCTTAGGACTGGATGTAGGACGTCATAAAGCGGTTGAACCAGTATAAATATATGTGTACACTTTTCTTTCCCTTATCTCGTTTAGATTTCTGCAATTATTGTGTTCTTGATATTGATTGAATGCATGATAAAGATTATGTGATAAATAACTTTGCATGACAAATTGTTTTGACATGGCTGCATGTAAATCAATATATTGAATACAAATTGTTTTTGATGCATTTCTCCATATAATCAATAACTGATATTGTTTGACATTCATTAGAATTGATTATTAGGGACCTTCCGCAATCTTGTGTTTTGTAAATTTACAATTTATGAAACTGTTGCGCATATTGTTAGAATAGATATATTGTTGCATACATTTCCATAAAACTGAGGCCTGAATTACCATCACAAGGAACCGACTACAAAATCCAGAAAAGCCTATGTTGCAAGGAACGATAATGATAACGAATTCTCCTCATCTTCTGAAGAAGAACAAGCAAATCTATGTCTCATGGCTAAAACAGACTCAGATTCGGAAAGTGAGGTAAGTTCATCTGATCCTTCATATGATGAGTTACAAAATGCATTTACTGAATTACATGATGAGTATATTAGTATTATTAAACAGCTGATTAGTACTAAGAAGTTATTTGAAGAGAAATGCATGTTGTATGATGAGATTAAACTTGAGCATGAGTCCCTTAAGGACATAAATGAATATCTGAAAAAGGAAACTCATGCATTGCATAGTGATCTAGAGAAGTTTGACAGTAGTAAAAACCAGTTAGACATGCTTCTTGGTAATCAAAGGAATTTCAATGAGAAATCTGGACTAGGCTATAAATCAAATATGCATGTTATCATAATCATAATAAACATGGTATTGGATATAGGACTGTCAAACATAACCAGAAGCATGTTAGAACTAGTCATATGCATAGTGTCTTTACTAAACCAAAACAGTATGCCTTCTCTGTTGTCACATGTCATTTCTGCTGCAGAAAAGGACATTTTGTGTACAATTGCAAATTTAAAAAACTTGCCAACGGAGGGTGTAAACAAATTTGGAAGGTCAAGACACCAAAGTTAGTAACTGACCCCCCAGGACCCAATTTAAATTGGGTACCTGAATCCAAACGTTAATTTCTTTTTGCAAGTGTGCTTGGCATCTAGGACTCACTTGTGGTATTTAGATAGTGGGTGCTCCAAGCACATGATAGGGGACAAAACCAAGTTTTTGTCTCTAAGCTTAAAGGATGGCGGTTTTGTCAAATACGGCGATAATAATAAAGGCAAAATCTGTGGCAGTGGAGATATAGGTAATGAGTCAACTGCTATTATCAAAGATATATTATATGTTGAAGGACTCAAACATAACTTGCTGAGTATCAGCCAGTTATGTGACAAAGGCTTTAAGGTACACTTTACTTCTCAATCCTGCATAATAGAGCATAAGGAGAATGAAGGTATGAAATTGGTTGGTAATAGAATCAACAACATTTATATGTTAGATTTTACTGCATTACCTGTTGATTCTGTATGTTGTTTGTTATGAAATGCTGATGAGAATTGGTTGTGGCATAAACGTGTTGCACATATTCATATAGATCATTTGAATAGGCTAGTTAGCAGGCAGCTTGTTATAGGTCTGCCAAATAGGAAGTTTACCAAAGATAGGCTGTGTGACTCTTGTGAGAAGAGCAAACTTGTTAAGAATTCCTTTCCCCCTATAGATTCAGTTAAAACCTCTAAGGTTTTACTTTTGATTCACATAGACCTATTTGGTCCTTCCCAAGTGAAGAGTTTTGGAGGTAACCTGTATGGATTTGTATTGGTTGATGATTATTCTAGATTCACATGGACATATTTTTTGACTCCAACCTGCCCAAGTACTTTTGGGATGATGCAATCAATACAGCCACACATGTAGTCAATAGGGTTTTGATTAGGCCAATCCTCAGGAAAACTCCTTATGATTTATAGAAGGGTAGGAAACCAAACATCTCTTACTTTAGAGTCTTTGGATGTAAATGCTTTGTGTTAAACAATGGTAAAGAACATCTAGGTAAGTTTGACCCTAAGGTAGATGAGGGTATTTTCCTAGGATATTCCCAAACTAGTAAGGCCTATAGAATCTACAACAAAAGGACTAAAACCATAGAAGAGTCTGTTCATGTAAAATTTGATGAACTATTTTCTGAAAATCTGAACAAGACTCCTTCTATAGTTGATACTTCTTTAGATGAAGTTGTAGAATCTGAACCATTAGAGACTGTTGAACCTGAACCACCAACCAACCTTGATTGTGTAGAACCTATTAGGTTAGATGACTTGACTAGGGAATGAAAATTCAATAAGAATCATCCTATAGACAACATCATAGGAGATATCTCGAAAGAAGTGGCAACTAGGAAGAACCTTAGACAGTTCTGCAACTATACAGCATTTGTTTCCCAACTAGAACCCAAAAACGTAAAGGAAGCTCGATTAGATGATGAGTGGATCATTTTTATGCAAGAGGAGCTAAACCAGTTTGAGAGAAACAATGTGTGGATCCTAGTTCCCAAACCAGCCAACAAACACATAATAGGAACCAGGTGGGTGTTTAGAAACAAAATGGATGAGAATGGAGTCATCACTAGGAACAAAGCTAGGCTAGTGGCCAAGGGGTATAACCAAGAAGAAGGGATAGACTATGATGAAACCTATGCCCCAGTAGCTAGACTAGAAGCCATTAGAATCCTGCTGGCTTTTGCTTGTATCATGGACTTCAAACTTTATCAAATGGATGTGAAAAGTGCATTTCTCAATGGTGACATCCAAGAGGAAGTGTTTGTTAGCCAAACACCTGGTTTTGAAAATCCAGATTTTCCTAATCATGTGTACAAGCTAACAAATGCCCTCTATGGGTTGAAACAAGCTCCAAGAGCTTGGTATGAGAAGCTTAGCACTTTTCTCATTCAACAAAACTTTGTAAGAGGCAATGTTGACAAAAGTCTTTTCATAAAAACTAATGGAAATGACATATTGCTGGTCCAAGTTTATGTTGATGACATAATCTTTGGATCAACCAATAACAAGCTATGCAAAGATTTTGAAAATTTAATGAAAAGTAAATTTGTAATGTCAATGATGGGAGAACTATCCTATTTCTTGGGATTTCAAATTAACCAAAGCAAGCATCGTATTTTCATTAGCCAAACAAAGTATTGCAATGATTTAATAAAGAAGTTTAGCTTTGATAAGTATAAGTCCATTGATACTCCCATGAGCCAAGCTTGTCACTTAGATAGGGATGAGATAGGTAAACCTGTAGATGTCACAAGGTATAGAGGTATGATAGGATCCTTACTCTACCTAACAGCAAGCAAACCTGACATTATGTTTAGTGTCTGCATGTGTGCTAGATTTCAGTCCAATCCTAAAGAGTCTCACCTTAGTGCAGTAAAGAGGATATTTAGATACCTCATAGGAACTAGAAACCTAGGACTGTGGTATCCTAAGGGATCTACCTGCACCTTAGTTGGTTACTCAGATTCAGACTTTGCAGAATGCAAAATAGATAGGAAAAGCACCTCAGGTACTTGTCACTTTCTAGGTAACTCTCTTGTGTCTTGGTACAGCAAGAAGCAAACTAGCATAGCTTTATCCACAGCTGAGGGTGAGTACATTGCAGTTGGCAGCTGTTGTGCACAAATCCTCTGGATGAAACAACACATATGCGATTTTGGTGTTGACTTAGGGACAGTACCTGTCATGTGTGATAATACAAGTGCTATTTGTATTACCAAGAACCCTGTCATGCATTCTAGGACTAAGCATATAGAAATAAGGCATCATTTCATAAGGGATCAATTTCAAAATGGGAACATAAAGCTTGAATATCTCAATACAGCTGATCAGTTGGCTGACATATTTACCAAAGCTTTACCCAAAGAAAGCTTCCTTCATATTAGAATGAAACTAGGAATAGTTGATCAGAATGAAATCTGATACAGGTGCCCAATCGATTGTACAATCAATTATCCTGTGGATTAACAGGAAAGGTGCTTCACGAAATTGATTGGAAAATCGATTGATTCAAGCACAGTGTCTAATTTTAAAAATTAGATAACTCCAAATCGATTGGTTAATCGATTTGGTGGTTCTCTGTATCTGTTTGTGCTACTCTATTCCTAAATTCCAATCGATTAGGAAATCGTTTCCTTCTGTTTAAAGAATCGATGTGGTAATCGATTAGTTTGGTCCCAGACTTCAAACTTGAGAAAATCTTCCTCGAAATCGATTTGGAAATCGATTGAATCAGTATTCTTCTGGATAAATCGATTAGGACATTGATGCTGAGATTAACAGGTTTCTGAACTAATATGAGAAACTGTTTGTACTGATATGGAAATCGATTGAGGAAATAAAGGAAATCGATTGGGAAATCGATTGACATTATTACCGTTGCCAACTTTACTAGCCGTTGAAAGGTAATTATGGCTCAATAGATTTCACTTCCCCAGCAACGGTAACCCAATCGATTAGGCAATCGATTGACCTGTGCAAAGTCTTAAAACAATTGATTTGGGAATCGATTTTGAACAGTGTTATATAAACCCTTCTTAAACCCTCAATCGATTACTTCTCATTTTTTTTCCAGAAATTTCTCACCAAGTCTCTGCCTTTCTACAAAAATTCATCTCCCAACCTATCTTTGATACCCCTCTTTGTCTCAAAATCTAATCTTTCTTACCTATGGCTCGTGTAAAGCAAGTTAATTCCAAAACTCCATCTCTTTCTTCTTCATCTTCTTCAAGTGGAAGAACTCCTTCTCCCCCACCAACTTCTAAATGTGTGTCCATTCCTACACACAAGATTCTTGCCAAGGACAAAGGCAAGGCCATTGCTATAGACCAAGGAAAAGCTAAGAAGAGGAAGGAGCCTCCAATAGAGAAACTCATGGCTGATGCAATCAGAACTCCTGCTCCCAAAAAGAAGAAAGCTGCTCCTTCTCCTCAGCCTAAACAAGCTCCACCTCAGAAAGATAAACGAACTGCAAATGTTGAGATACCAGCTGCTTTTCTCAACAGAAAAATCCATGAGGCTAGGACCATGGATTTCACTTACTTTGATGCTGATGGTTTCACCTTCCAGAACCATTTGAGGTTTCATGGTCTGGAACCCTTTCTATCTTCATCTCTTGATAGTTATCCTAAGCTGATTCGAGCTTTTTACTCTACATTCAAGCTTACAAATGACGGGTTCAAAGCTGAAGTCAAAGGGAAGAGAATTTCAATGTCATTTGAGGAATTCTCCACACTTTCTGCACTGCCCTTCCACGGCAAATCTATTGATGGCGGTTCAGAAGTTGAAGCTACTGACGAAGGATGGGAAGCCTCCGTTGACAGACACACAGTTGTTCAGGACCTGATGGTAGAAGGTTTTGTGGAATCAGTCGCACTACCTATTGGCCAGATGAAAGTCCAAGAACGTATGTTGATGTACGCTCTCACACGGATGTTAGTTCCCCGCTCCGGGAATCACGCAGTTGTCCAAAAGTTGGACATTCTTCTGCTATGGGGACTTTGCAAAGAGCTCAAGATGAGTTGGGAGTGGATAGTGCTCAAGCACATGCAGGAAGCTGCACAAGGCAAGTTGGTGCTTCCCTATCCCCAGCTTATCACAAGAGTTCTAAAGCATTGTAAAATTTCTTTGGCAAAAGAAGAATGCTCCAAAACCACCCTTACTTTTGGAGAATCAATTATGAATCAGATGCAATTGAAGAGGGTGAACGAGATTTGGACACGCTCTCAGCCTACTGCTGAACCAGCTCAGCCTGCTATGGAACAACCAGCTGAGCAGATTGGAGCATCATCTGCAATTTTAGCAAAGTTGCTGGAGTTTATGGAAACCCAAGCAGCTCACAATGCTAGAGTTGAAGCTACAACTGCAAGGATGGAAGCAGTTTTGGTTAAGCTTCAGGAGGAGCTGCATTCCGTAGCACAAGACGTCGGGACAATACAAGATCATCTCGGCCTCAAACTGTCTTTTAACGACATTGCTGATATCGGCCGACAAACAACTACTGAACCTTCCCCCTGCACCTGCACCTCATGTTGAGGAGACACCTGCTGAGGATAATACAGAGGTCTCAACATCCCCCTTAGATAATAATATGGATCAACCCAGTTTAGGTGTTTAGGTTCTTTGGTGCTTTGTATCTTTTTTTGTTGTATTGCCTTGTATTGATCAGTTTATATGAATATCATTTTCCCTATATATCTCTTTGTTTTTCTTGTTTTGTTATGCCTTTTTGCATGCAGTAACAAAGGGGGAGAAAATGTACAATTTAAACTTGTGTTTCCTGTGGTTATTCTGCTAATATTTGTCATTTCTGAATCAATGAACCATTCTGATACCAGTCACAGTCATTCTTGTCTTGCTCTGATACTTCTCTTTTTATCCGCTGTAAATGAATTTGATAATATGACTGCTGTTGATATTGTTTATAACTTTGTTTATAGCTCTGCAACTATGTTACTGAAATACAATGTATAGCTTTGATATTATTGCAGTAATCATAGTACTACTTTACTCTGATGTTTTGCATCTGTTTATGCTGCTGCAATTTTAAATGATTCATGCATGCAAAAACTCAGGGGGAGCTTTTTAATTAACTGTTTTTTATATACCTTGAAATGTCTAAATCAAGTTAAACTTGTATGTTTGTTACTTATGCAAAAAGGGGGAGATTGTTGGACATAAGTCCCCCTGATTTTAGTTTGACATAATTAACAAACATACAATGTCTTATGATTAAGCTAACTGTTAGAATCAAGTTGCATTTCAGGTAGAAACACACACACACACTAACCATATGGACACAAAGCTTGGAATGCGAGGAATCAAGCTTAAAGTGAAGCATGTGCTAGACAAAGTCAACCTTGCTTAAGTGTCTTTAGTGATTGTGTTTATTAGGCTTTAGACTTATCATATATGAGTTCATTCATATGTTGTTGCCAAGTTAAAATGTGTTTTTAAATTGAACCAAGTAACCAAATCAATTGACTAATCAATTGATACATCTATTGGGCAATCGATTGAGTGACTCAGAAGTTAAGTTATCACTAATCCAATCAATTGATAAATCAATTATGTGAAGGATCTCAGTGAAACTTGAACTCTGGGTGCAATGCAATCGATTGGACAATCGATTCATGAATCAATGGAGAAATCGATTGTGTGAGTTACAGGGGCAAATCACAAGTCTTGTAAATCGATTGGCAAATTGATTTCGAGTTTATTTTGCATCAGACTTGACCACTGTAACATACCAATCGATTGGAACATCAATTGATGAATCGATTGAGTGAGACACAGAGACAACCATTTCTAAACCAAATCGATTGGCAAATCGATTGGGTGAAAGTTTTTTTAAGTCAGTAGCTCTGTGACAAATCCAATCGATTGAGACATCGATTGAACTTTGTTTCTTGACTTGCAAGACATATATGAATCGATTGACAAATTGATTGGGTGTTGAAAATGTTTAATCATATATCAGAAACCAAGTTTCTAGTCGATTGGCAAATCAATATTTTCAAATTAGCTAAGTCCTTGTAACAATTCAAATCGATTAGTAAATCGATTGGAATTAAACACCTGAGCCATTGGGACAAAGCAAATCGATTGACGAATCGATTAGTGCAAATTTATGGAGTCCCTATGATCAGTCTAATCGATTGACAAATCGATTGGAGTAATTGTTTTCAGTTACAAACCTATTGCCAAATCGATTATGATGGAATATTAGTTGATTGTGGAATCGATTATTTTGATCTCATTGTTTGAACAAAACATTCGAAATCGATTACCCAATCGATGCTGATATGAACTTGTCTCAGTTTTCTGATTTATGAATTAACACAATCGATTGGCAAATCGATTGATGCATATGTTTTCAAGATTCAAGAAAAACAAGAAATACGAGCATCGATTGGCAATTGATTGGAGTGTTTCTATTCTTTATAAAATCGATTGGCAAATCGATTTATATGTGTTTTTCTGAAACATATAAAAATTGTCTCAAAACTGTTTTTCAATATAACTTTTTAGACAACACTTAGAATACACATAATTGAAATTCTTCTGAAACAGAACTTTTGAGACCTCCGAACTTTTGATACACACAATACTTTGAAAAACTAAACCACTTGGCAAACACTTATAGTTTGAACATCATTGTGCGATCATGTCGCTTTTATTAGAAAGATCTTTTGATCTTCTTTGTTGTCAATTTTTGTAAAATTACATTGAAACCAAACTGTGTAAAAATCCAGTAGCTAAACTGGTGGTTACTGTTCGTTGATGCTTGTGATCATCAAGAAGGAACCTCATTGCGATCTTGTGTGAGTTTACCGAAATAACTCAAGGGATGCGATGGATGAATGTTAGAATCAAGATAGTTGGATAGATAGGCTAGGAGCTAGCTGTGACACCCTAAATCCCAAAATAATATATATAATAATTTATATCATATTTCTATAAAATTTGCAGCGGATAAATAAAATTATAATTTCAAGAAAATAAAAACTTTTGTAACTAATTTAGGATATCATGTTTCTCAAAGTACACATGCAACAATTCAAATTTTATTACTCAAATAAAACAATTTAATCTCAATGAACTTGATTTAAGTATAATTACTTGATTTAATTCTAAAAACTTACTAGTACTTCTAAGGTTTTCATACAAAAATTTGATTCGAATTAAATGAGTAAAATACAAATTAAAACCCTTATTCCCGGTATCACCTATCAGAGCGGGGTTCCTCCCAAACTTGGACTTCAAGACTCATTAACCTGTAATAACTGTGATTTCGCAAACGCAGGGCCCAGCCAGTCAAACACAAACAACGAACGAGGTGAGTTTTGAAATCATGTTAATAGTATAATATGAGTAAGAAGAACACGCAAACAATCATAATAGAACCGTATCATAATCACTTTACGATATATCAAAATATTTAATTAAATAGTATCATACTATAACATCAAAGTCACTCAAGTAAAATAATCATCTCATTATAATATGCATCAAATCATCTAATTAATATTACCTTTGAAACACATCAATCACAACAAAACAATCACAAGGAAATGCAATGCTATGCATGAGCTTAGACTCTACTTCACAATGTGGTACCATTCTAACTCTGAAGTACTTGGTTAGGAGGCCATGATACTATGCCACCATCCCGGTGGACGGACAATTCAAATTGGCCCTGTCCTCATAGATCCCCTTAACTCAACCCGAGACACATATACGTGACAGTCGAGGTAAACGTGTGTTGCATGGTAGCTCCCGACACTTGGAGTGCTACCTCCAAGTCACCTAGGAATTCCCCACCGGAATACCTCCAAGGTCTAACAATCTTGCCTTAAGGCTCGACAGCAGACCGCCACGATCAGGCTCATTCAGTTAGCCACGATCAGGCTCATTCAGTTCACAATATTTATTTTCTCCCCTTGTTAGCTTAGACTACTCCATTAAGAGCACCATATTTAAGAATCATCACTATCTCATCAAGTATGGGGTACTTCAATATTTTCATCACAATTTTATAATATCATTAATCATAAATAATCATGATCATCGTGTAAACTCATCACAATTTTATAACATCACTATCATCAATCAAAAATCATCATTATCATCACGTAAGCATATATCAAACCTTGCATCCATATTTTATTATCACATCACATAATTTCATCTAAGCAAACATGTACACATAATTTCATTCAACATCCAACATCACAATAATAACAAATATCAACTACCACACAAGTATCGAAAATTAAATCAACCAACACCTTATAAAAATTTCTATTTCACATTTTAATCTCACAATTCTCATATTTCAAATTAATCAATTTATCTCTCAAAGGGCTACTGCCGTACGTAGCAAGCCCTGGATGAATCGTTGGGAAATACGGTTTTCCCGTTCATCTCACAATATATTATACTCATGAATTCAAACGCTCTCTCACCCCTTACCTTATTTTGAAGCTTTCACACACGAATACGATTCCACGAGCAAACAACCTTTGTTCATTGACTCTTTGTCCTTCAATCGATCTAACTCGATAGTTTATGGGTAAACGTTAAAAATAAATTATGAGAAGATACTCTAAAAACTAAATTCGAAATTCGGTCAAGGAAAATTACCATAAATCAGAAACCCAATCAGTGGATAATATAGCCACTTTTCACACGGTCGTTTTGGCGTTAGTTTCACTCAAATCGGACTTACGGTGAAGGAGAACGGTACAAAATAAGGATTTTGAAAATTGGACGAAAACAGAGAAACTTTTCTAGGGCAGTTATGGCTCTCCAGTGTCAAACGATAGGTTGTTGTTGTGTTTACTCTTTAGTTCTACGGCTGCCCTTCCAACTCCATTCCCTTCTTTTGTTTGTTTTATATTATTAACAGTTAGGGTTCATAGAGTCAACCCCATTGGTTTCTTTATTTATATTTTACTATTATTATTATTTTTATTTTGTTAAAATAAAACTAATAATTATTTAATCTCCTTTTTAATATTCCTTCAAATACCATTTAGTTTTCCAAAGATTACTAATATTTTATAAATTAGAGTAATTAAAATAATCAATATAAAAAAAAAACATATTACTAATAATCAAACTCTCACATTCAAAATAATCTCTACAATTATACTTATTTCTCAAAATACTTACATTATAATAATACCATCATATTAGAAAATAGTCAAAATTATAAAATAAATAAATATAAAATCAATATTTTATATTAAATACTAAATCATAATATATATATATATATAACTACAATTCCAAAATAAGTATATTAAAATAAAGAAAATCAAACACAAATATATTACTAGGATCTCAAGATAATTATTTATAGAACAAATAATTAAAATAGATATATTTAGAAATAATTAAAATAAGAGATACTTAAAATTGATTAAAATATAAATATGTACACACTTAACATTAATCAAATATATAAGAAAATATGATCTTGGGGTGTTACACTAGCTGGACTGGATGTAGAAGATTCTAGTGAAAAAGGCTAAGATCAGGTTGATCTTGGGACTGGATGTAGGTTGTCTTACAGACGACCGAACCAGGATAAATATCTGAGTATCACTCTTCTATCCCTTATCTTTTACTTCATTGTTTGATTGTTTAATATTGGTACATAATTCTTGCATTAGAAGTACTGTCATATACATAATTCTTGCATTAGAAGTCATATTTTTTCTTACACTTCAATATTCTCATCACAATTTTATAACATCATTAATCATACATAATCATGATCATCATATAAACTCATCACAATTACATTACATCGCTATCATCAACCAAACATCATCATTATCATCACATAAACATATGTCATACAATGCATCCATCTTTTATTATCACATCACATAAATTCGTCTAATTAAACATATGCACATAATTTCATTCAACATCCAACATCACAACAATATCAAATATGAAATATCACACAATTATTCAAAATTAAATCAATCAACATGTTATAAACATTTCAATTTAACATTTTAATCTCACAATCCTAATATTTTTACAATAATTAATTTATCTCTCAAAGGGCTACTGCTGTACGTAGCGAGCCCGAATGAATTGTTGGTAAATACAGTTTTCTCGTTCATCTCATAGTATATTATGCTCATGAATTCAAACGCTCTCTCACCCCTTACCTTATTTTGACGCTTTTTACACACAAATACGATTCCACGAGCAAACAACCTTTGTTCTTTGACTATTTTCCCTTCAATCGACCTAATTCGACAATTTATAGGTAAACGTCAAAAATTAATTATGAGGAGACACTCCAAGAACTAAATTTCGAAATTCGGTTAAGGTAACTTACCATAAAACATAAAATCAATCAATGGATAATATAGCTACTTTTCACACGATCGTTTTGGCATTGGTTTCACTCAAATCGGATTTACGGTAAAGGAGAACGGTGCAAAACAATGAATTCTATAAACGGAGAAGTTGGATATTTTAGAGAGAAATAGGGGTTGTTAGAAATCTGAAAAATTATGTTTAATTGAATAACTAAATATATAAAATAATATACTGAAATTTGGACGGAAACAGAGACAATTTTCTGAGACAATTATGATCGCCGGTGTCAATTGTCTTCTAATTTTGTGCCAATTCCTCTTAGGAGCAGGTGTTGTCGTGCGGATACCTTTCTCTTCCTCAATATTTTGTTTTGTTTGATTCTTCAATTAGGTTTTACTTGACTTAACCCATGAATCATATTTTAATCTTTTTTTTTTTATATAAAACCAACAATTACCAAAGTTATTTTTTAAAAAAAAAAAATTTAACAAAATTTAGTTACTAATATTTCAAAAATAATACTTGATAAATTAGGGAAATAAAAATAATTAACCTTTAGAAAAATACATATTATTAACAACCCAAACTCTCATATTCAAATTACTCACTATAATTATATTTTTCAAAATACTCACGTTATAATAATATATCCTTAGAGAATAGTCAAAATTATAAAATAAATAAATAAATATAATAATAATATTTTATGTTAATTACTAGATCATAATAAATATATATAATCACAATTCCAAAATAAGTATATAAAAATAAAGAAAATCCAACACAATATTACTACTATCTCAAGATAATTATTTATAAAATAAATAATTAAAATAAGATATCTTTAGAAATAATTAAATATAATTAAGTGCACATTTAATATTAGTCAAACACACAAGAAAATATCATATTAATTATCAACTCACAAATACCCGTAAAATCGCCTAAATCTTATTCTTTAAAATATTACACTAAAATACTATTATTATTATTATTATTTTTAAATATATTAAATAATAAAATAATAAAACTAGCACATCATAGAAAGCACCCATATAACGAATTAACTATTTAAAACTAGCACATCATAGAAAGCACCCATTTAACATCAAATTAACTATTTAAAATCATAATTAATAAAATACTTTATTATAAAATTTAGGGTGTTGCAATATACCTACAATTTTTTCAATTACATTTGAGACAAATTTTGAGTGACAAAAATTGTGCACAATGATTTAGCTAAAGAATTGTTGTATGGTAACGTATTACATGTACATTGTTTTAGTAACTCAATATTTTAACAATATTTATCTTCATTATATATTCAATTAAAAGACATGTGATTGAATCATAAAGTTCATTATTATTACTCAACATAAATTATAGGTGATTTCAAATACATGACACTTCAAATTCAATAATAAATATGCCTAGTAAAGATTGGTTGCAAATAATCTTTATTCTATTGGTTATAGTCGAAAGACTAAATATTAAATATTACATTTTGCACAAATATATATATGCACTACAACAGAACTAACAACAAGGTACCACTTTATAACCAATTTCAAATTTTAATTGTAACCATTGAAAATATCCAAAAATAACTAAAGTCATGTGCATAGATTTTAACTCTACGAGGTACATACACAATTGAAAGGAAACGAACAAAACATACAAAAATCCATCATTGCAAATGCAGATGTTTGCATAGATTTTACTTTTGATGTTTTTTACAACTTTGGAGTTGGCTTCGTCATTGCCATCACTAGCTTCCATGAAACCTCTTTTAAGAGGATTACATTATGCAAAATCAACTGTAATAGGATTAGAGACTGCATTATTGTCTTCGCATTTATCCTCAACAACTATTTCTACATACTTAATCCTTCACTACACTGACATTTAAATTATCCTCAACACCAGCAGCAACCTAATACACCTTAATGTCTAAATAATTAGGAAATAATACATATTTAAGATGACAAAATAAATTATAAAGGGTAAGAGATTTGAAATAACCCCAACAACATTAGATTAGAACTTATTGATAACATCAATTTAAGCATAAAATTTTTTGACACAAAATTATTGTTCAACATTTGAATTGACATCATTCTTTACATCTATATGAAACTGCAAAGGTTTTTCAAGAAAATCTCCAATGACTTTAGGAACAATGTTTTATTCAGGATCCTAATATTGACATTGACATTGTTGTATTAAAAAAATGATCAAATGATAAACATAACCAATACATATGATATGATAATAAAAGAATAAGATACTAAGTTTGTCAAATAACAAAATTTACTTTATGAAAACAATGACCCATAATTATTCTATAAGATACAAAGTTTGTTAGATAAACAATGACCTTTAATTATTTTGATGATAACAAAATAATTTTATGAGAACAATTTATTTTTCAATTTTGCTACCCACACCATCAATTTTTTTATAAAAACGAAATATTTAAAATGTCATTGCCTATTTATAACATTTCTAACCCTAATCTATCATTCTATCTTTATCTTCAACCCTAACCACTCTTTCTATCTTCATCTTCTACCTCCCACCAATATTTATCCTTTTCTCTCACACCCCATTCTCCTTCTTCCTCAATTTTTAACAACTTCAACGTCTCCAATTATCTTTATTGTCTCTCACTTACATCAAGTTGGCATCAATCTTGTTGTTGCTCTTGTTTTTTTTACAATATGTAGTTCTTTTTTTCATTAAACTGGTTTTTTACGCAAGCCCATAAACCTATGTGAACTCAGTTGAATATGCAAACTAATGCTGCCCATAAACGTACTTGAACTCAGTTTACATATGCAAACTCAGCCTATGTAGAACCCACGTGAACTCAAATGCAAACTTAGTTCTCGTACGTGAACTCAGTTCATGTACGTTTCAACGCAGAGAGACTTTGTGTACACAAATTTATTACACGAAATCTGCACACTTTTTACCAATAAAGACGATCTATAAGGTAGATAAGCTAACAAAGATCTACATTGTTGATATTGTGAGATTACACAAAGTATCGTCGAGTATCATATCAGACCGTGACCTGAAATTCACGTCGCACTTTTGGGTAGCATTGCATTAAGCGTTGAAAATCAAATAAGATTGAGTTAAACATATCATCCGCAAATGGACAGATAGATTGAGAAAACAAATCAAACCTTGGATGATTTATTGACAGCATGTGTATTAGATGATAGAGGAAGCTAGGATGATGTACTGCCATTGATTGAGTTTTCTTCTATGGACGCAAGTGCCAAATGTCTTTGTTCTGGTATAAGGGCGGTGAACGTATGATTGTAGGACCTAAGATAGTGCAACATACTATAGAGAAGGTCAATAAGATAACGGAGAAAATGAAGATCTCGCAAGATCGTTAGATGAGTTATGCAGACAAGTATCACAAAACTTTAAAATTCCAGTAGGATGACCATGTGTTTTTTAGAGTCACACCTACAACTAGAGTTTGCAGAGCCATAAAATCAAGCAAATTAACCTCGAAATTTATTGGACCATACCAAATTACTGCACGAATTGGACCTGTGGCTTATCAAATTATGTTGCCTCCGATAATGTCCAATATTCACGACGTATTTCATATGTCGCAATTAAGGAAATACATTTGGGATCTGTCACACATGATCGAATTAGACACAATTCAACTAAAGGATAACTTGTCATTCGAAGAACTGCCTGTAAGAATTGAGGAAAAGAAGATTAAGCGGTTAACGAACAAGTTTGCATGATTTTATTTAAAGTATTAAATTTGTTAAGGTTAAAGTGTTGAGTTAAAATTTCATTTTTTTAAGGATTCCAAGTTTCATGAATTAAAATACAAGTTAAGTAGATAAGAAAAGAAGAAAAAAATTGTAGCACCCCGATTTTTAACAGCGCGAGTGTATTTTTTTTTTCAAAAGAATTCATAAAAACAAAGAAATAAAGAAGGAAATACTTTTGGATAAATATTTAAGTCTTAACTCAACGACAAGAGTCAACAGTATTTACAAGCAGCGGAATAGTTTTTGAAATATGAATCCAAAGTATTTACACATCAAAATGTGGTACATGGAATCCATCAAAATAAAATGTCAAGCTGACAATATTGGTATAGGTACAGTCTTCCAAATTAAAATAAATACAACAAAAAAGAAAGACATCTAGTCCCTATACGTCCACCTAATCTGATCATACTACAAAAAACTGTACAACTCAAGTGATCTTCACGCGCCCCGCAAGATCCTCCAGACACAGCTCCAGTCAGGTGTGTCCAACTTTATTCCCATCCACAGGGTACTAACCTATGGAAAGATCCTGGTTCTCATATGAGAGCAAATCCCAGATTTCCACAATAGTTGTAAAGGGTAACCAACCGAAATTAACAATTAACACATAACATTTATGTTTTTATATGCACAAAATAACCTTTCAACTTAGCATGCACCTTAAAAGGGTTTCCATAAACCAAACATGCATAAAAAAAGTTGAAAATGAAGTTTTTAACAAAACTGCACTGTTGTATTCGAATACAACATCTTTGTATTCGAATACAAGGCTGTTTCATAAGTCAGCAGCAAAAATAGCATGTTTGTATTCGAATACAGCCTTCTGTATTAGACTACACATAAGTCAGCAGTAAAAACAACAAATGTCTATATTCGAATATAACCTTCTGTATTCGAATACACATCAGACAGCTGCAGAAAAACAGCAAAATTCAGCTTTTAAAAGGGTTTTGAAATCAATCAACACTTACACACAAATCCAAACAATCACACTTAGCAATTATAGCACAATCACCATGACGACTTGAGTTTCGAAAAGGTTTTGCAATCAATCAAACTTAAACACAATTCCAAAACATTCACACTTAGCAATTATAGCACAATCACCATGACAACTTAAGTTTCGAAATGGTTTTGCAATCAATCACACTTACACACAATTCCAAAACATTCGCACTTAGCAATTATATCACAATCACTGCGACAACTTGAGTTTCGAAATCGTTTTGCAATCAATCACACTTACACACAATTCCAAAACATACACACTTGGCAATTATAACACAATCACCATGACAACTTGATTTCAAACACTCAATCATAATCTCGAATCAAACACAACTCGCATGCCAAGCACCCTAATGCAATGCATATATGCCAAAATGCATGGACCCAAAATTCCAAACCAAAACCCTCCTCAAAGGGGCATAAATCTTAATTGTATCGCCTATTACCGGCCTTATACTAATTATCAAGGTGCCACCCATCACAGGCCCGCACGATTTACTAAAGTGTCGCCTATCACATGCCTTACACTATTTTCTAAAGTGCAATCGCTCACAGATCAACACGTTCTAGAATGCAATCTCTCACAAATCAGCACGACGCGATAATCTCTGTAAGGATAAGATGAACCAACAAATCGCATGGAATCATCTCCTAGCCCATCCGGTCACCACTATCACCATGGCCCATCCGGTCGCCATGTACAATGAAATGCATGAGCATACTCTAACTCTATCCACGATAATCATTAAGTAAATGCAAATATTAAAACATTCCCC
Source organism: Cicer judaicum (assembly GCA_037974835.1). Taxonomy (NCBI): domain Eukaryota; kingdom Viridiplantae; phylum Streptophyta; class Magnoliopsida; order Fabales; family Fabaceae; genus Cicer; species Cicer judaicum. Next base: position 1,292,965 of record JBBPBS010001074.1, on the reverse strand, counting down.
ATTTTTAATACTCATTTAACTCTAACGATTTTCACGATAATCATTAAGTAAACGCAGATATTAAAATATTCCTTATTTTTAATACTCGTTTAACTCTAATGATTTTCAAATTCCACACAGAGCATACTCAGACATATTCTCAAATTCAATCCACAATTCACATCAATTCATTTTTCCACAAAATCCACCCAAACATATCTCACAATTTATAATATTAACTATGAACACCTCAAACACGTCAACCACAAATCATCACAACCCACCACTCAAACATATCAAATTTCATTTCCTCAAAACCACACATAAATGAGTTAAATTCATTTTCCACCAAAAACCCAACTCTAAAATTTCACCCATAAAAGCATTAAATTCATTTTCCTCGAATCTACACTTCAAACCCAACAAATTTATTTTCCACACAACAAAAAATAAGTCCCTAAATGCAAACTAAAAGTTTGGAAGGAGCCCTTACCTTAACGATAGCTCTGACAACGATTTACGGCACCGCGAATGATTCTGGTAAAATCTTCGCTCGCGATGTCGCTTCCAAAGTTAGTTCACTAGCACCATAGCATGGAGGTGAGTAACTTTCCCTTCTATCTCTTCTCGAAATGAAACTTAGATCTAGAAAAAAAATGGGGGTTGGTGTTTGACGGTTTTGAAAACCCCTAATACCGTTTTTCTTCATTTACGAATCACAGAAGAAGAAGAAGAAGAAAGCTCGAAAAATTTGTTCTTCCTCGCCCACTAAGCCTTGGGATTTCTTTTCTTGAAGCAAAAGAAAGCAAAAGAAGAAAACAAGGGAGAAGGAAGAAAGAAGAACGAAGGTTGAATGCACACACACACACACATACACACACACACACATACATATCTAATCTCGTCACAATTCAATTGACATAAATTTTCAAGAACGAGTGATGTTTTTAACAAACCTCTCCGATATTAAATTCTTCGCAACGTATATTAATTATTTTCCGACAAATAATTTTAATCCAATTTCCAAAATATATATTTTTGGCATTTAACTTACTACATACCAAAAATTGGGCTAAAAGCCTAAGAAATTCAACACAAAATACCCTATAATTGTTTAATTTAGGATTTAAAATTAAGGGTCTTACAAAAATATTTATTATATTTTAAAAGGAATTAAACTATTTAAAAGAGTTAGAACTTTGAAACTAGAAAAACATTTATTGATATTCTTTGTTGTGGTTACGTTTTTATGAGGTAAATACTTGGATTCAAAATTTAGTTTTTTAAAATATAGTAGATCAAACTTACAGTTATTTGAAAGAAAAAAAATGAGTTATTGCAAATTTGAGAAAATTTGTGGTTGTGTGAAAAATTTTGAGAAAAATAATTTAAGATGTTTCGAATGATTGTTAGTGAATTCTCTGAAAAATTGAAAGATGTTGATTTCTAAAAATATGTCTTATATGTTGAAAGTGGGTATTGTGAATAATAATACTCTTAGTCCTTACTTGTTGTAAACTCTGTTAGTGAAATATACTCTAAATGGGGTAGCAATAAGAAAAGGGTTGTAAGGTAGTCAAAGTTCATGAACAAATTTGACTAAGTCAAACTCTATTTGATTGAAGGTGTTGGTACAAGCGAGATTTTCGTTGAGTTTGATTATTGTAGCAATAGTTGTTGAAAAAGCTATAATTGATGTAAGAGCTCCTTCCAATTTTTAGTTTGCACATACGGACCATATATGTTTGATAAATGTTTCAATATTGATGGTTAATATTTATGTGATTATGCATTCATGATTGATAATATAGGTTGCTACATGTTTTGAATTTTATCGATGAGAATATGTTTTGAGTATGCTATGTGAGAAATATGAAAAATTATTAGTGTTTAATGAGTATTAAAAAGAGAGTCTTTTAATAGCTATATTTACATAATAATTGTTGGACAACTGGATTTTTAGTTATTACCGTGATCGACAACAGGATTTTTCCATGAATTGAATGGTCCATCTTATCCTTACGAGGATTTTTAGTCGCTTAGTCTGTGATTGACTGCACTCTGGTCATGATGATATGTTATAGGTGGCACCTCGATAATTAGTACTGATCTTTGAGAGGCGGTACATTTATGATTTACATCCCTTGATGAGGGTATGATAATTCAAGAATCATGTGCATTAACATATAAGCATTGCATTAGGGTGTTTGGCATGCGAGTAATGTTTGTTATGATATGTTATATGAATATACATGTTTTGTCATTATTTGTTGTCATGTCATAACTACTAAGTCTTATTGTTTGTCTTCATGACATAATTGTTAAATGTTAATTGTTAATTGTTAATTTATGTTGGTGACCATTTATATTATTGTGTAAATTAGGCTTTTCCCTCTAATGATACCACAGTTTGTTCTACCGAATGTTACCTTGACGACGGAAACATCGTTAGACTTCCCTAACCGACATTTGTTGATTTCTTGGGAATACGACCCCATCTCAAGCAGGGCTACATATACGGGGAGAATTGGGATGACAAGTAGGAGAGCTAGTGCAGTATCCATAATCAATGGTATGCGAAAATTATTTACAATAACTATAACATCTAGATGGACCCATAATATGTCCATCAACTCATCTGAAACATCTACCTTCCTATATTGATACATAATTTGTCATGTCCCATCAATGTCATTGGATGTTGTATTTCTGATCTATTACCTCTAAACAGTGAGCAATAAGTTTGACGTGCACTGTAAACTTGTTTAATTATGGTTGAACTTTCAACATTATGATCCTTTAATGTCATCAATATGTTTCTTGGTTTTGATGGTGTTCTTCGTCATATCACGAAGTACAACTTTCTCTTCTTGAGATAATCGGCTTAAGAAAGAATGATGAGTTAGTATTTTGGTCAATTCGTGGTGAGATCACATGCTAGATGTAGATACCATCCCTCACCAACACTTGTGGTGTTCCTCTCAGTCTAAATAAACATTCACATTTTTTAATTTAGATACTCCTCATAGGTTTAGGATTATTCCAAGTTCTATATTTATCGCTTCTTTCACAACTAATAATTAATCTTGTCTTTGTTCTTGGTCGTGTTGTCATAGTTTCATATCTAAAGATGACAATGGCAATTTTGTTTTCGCGTCCAAAATTTCTAGCCCATCTCATTAAATCATCACGCGTATCAAACATCGTGTCGGTCGGAAACACATCAATCAAATCCACCATAACTGGTTCAACACCATCATTCATAACATCGTCAATTTCATATTCAAAACCTTCGTTAATTGTATCAAAATGAGGTTCCACACCATCATACATTTTATCAAAATCAAGTTCCAAGCCATCATACATTTCTTCATAATTAATTTAATATTAAAATTATTTTAGAATATATGATAATAAATTTTTTGACTAATATTTTTTTTGTTATATAAATGATTTCTATGATGTGCTAGTTTTATAAATCTTAGATTACATGAACGATATAAATAATAAATATTATATTTTATTATTTGATATATTTTTAAAAACTAATAGTATTTTAGTGTAATATATATATTTTAAAGAAAAATATTTTATACGATTTTATGTGTATATACTTGTACCCAATTAATGTAATACTTTTAGGTGCGCTTGACTGATGTGAAGTATGCACGTAGTTATATTTCAATTATTTACAACTATTTTCTATTTTTAGTTATTTTTTTATAAATAATTATCTTGAAATAGTAGTGATATTGTGTTTAATTTACTTTATTTTTATATACTTGTTATGACATTGTGATTTTATATATATTTATTAAGATTTAGTAATTAATATATAAAGTGTTGATGTTATATTTATTTATTTTATAATTTGGACTATTCTCTAATGATGGTAATATCTTAATTTGAATATTTGAAAAAAACTAAAAATATTATTATAGGGATTATTTTAAATATGAGATTTTTGGTTATTAATGTATTTTAAAAGATAAAGTATTTTTATTTATAAATTAATTGTTTTGAAATAGTAATAATGCTTTATTAATAAAAAAAAATTATTCATATATGAACTTGTTCATAAACTAAAACAAAAAAGGGAAGGGAGTTGGAAGGGCAGCTGTAAAACCAAAGAGGAAACACAACAATAATTCTATCGTTTGACACCAGTGATCGATAACTGCACCAGAAAACTTTCTCTATTATCGCCCAAATTTGAGTATGCTATTTCATTCATTTAACTGTTCAATTAAATATAATTTTTCAGATTCTTAACAACCTCAATTCCTTTATAAAATATCCGACTTCTTAGTTTGTAGAATTCGTTATTTTGCACCGTTCTCCTTCACCATAAGTCCAATTTGAGTGAAACCAACATCAAAATAACCGTCTGAAAAGTGGCTAATATTATCCAATAATTGGGTTTCTAATTTATGGTAATTTTCCTTGACCGAATTTCGAATTTAGTTTTTAGAGTATCTTCTCATAAATTATTTTTAACGTTTACCCATAAACTGTCGAGTTAGATCGATTGAAGGACAAATACTCAATGAACAATGTTTGTTTGCTCGTGGAATCATATTCGTGTGTGAAAGCGTCAAAATAATGTAAGGGGTGAGAGAGCGTTTGAATTCATGAGTATAATATATTGTGAGATGAACGGAAAAACCGTATTTCCAACAATTCATCCGGGACTCGCTACGTATTGCAGTAGCCCATTGAGGGATAAATTAATTAATTTACAAATATGGAAATTGTGAGATTAAAATATAGAATATAAATATTTGTAGAGTGTTGATTGATTTAATTTCTTTGAATGAGTGAAATTGGTGTTATTGCGATATTGGGTGTCGAATTAAATTTACATATATTTGTGATTAGATGAGTTTATGTGGTGTGATAACAAAAGATGGATGTGTTGTGATAATTTTATGTGATGATGATGATGTATGATTAATAATTGTGATGTATAAGTTGTGATAAGTTTACATGATGATGTTTGATTGATGATAGCGATGCTATAAATTTGTGTGGAGTTTGTGATGATGATGATGTATGATTAATGATAGTGATGTTCTAAATTGTTATGAGAATAGTGAATTAACTCCATAGTTGATGAAATAATAGTGATTTCAATTTGTGTTTGAGATGACAGTTTTAATGGAGTATCATAAACCAAAGAGGGGAGAAAATAAATATTGTGAATTTGTGAAGTGGAGATTATTTTATCATCATATAGGTAGGGCTTGACAAGCCTAGTGGTTCTGAGAAGTACAACTGAATGAGCCTGATCGTGGCGGTCTGCAGTCGAGCCTTAAGGCAAGATTGTTAGACCTTGGAGGTATTCGGGTGGGGAATTCCTAGGTTACTTGGAGGTAGCACTCCAAATGTCGGGAGCTACCACGTAACACACGTTTACCTCGACTGTCACGTATATGTGTCTCGGGTTGAGTTGAGGGGATCAATGAATACAGGGCCAATTTGAATTATTCGTCCACCGGGATGGTGGAATAGTATCAAGCCTCATAACCAAGTACTTCAGAGTTAGAATGGTACCACATTGTGAAGTAGAGTCTAAGCTCATGCATAGCATTGCATTTTATAGTAATTATTTTTTTGTTATTAATATGTATCATGCGTGGTGATAATTTCTCTTAGACAATTTAATGATACAGTGAAATCTATTTATTTTCCTTGAGTGGTTTTGACCTTTGAATGTGATATGTTCTTGATGGAATATTTGTGTAATGATACGGTCCTATTATGATTGTTTGTGTGTTCTTCTTTCTTATATTATACTGTCATCATAATTTCAAAACTCACCTCCTTCGTTGTTTGTGTTTGACTGGTTGGGCCCTGCGTTTGCGAAATCGCAGTTATTACAGGTTAATGAGTCTTGAAGTTCAGGTTCGGGAGGAACCCCACTCTGATAAGTGATACCGGGAATAAGGGTTTTAATTTGTATTTTACTTAATTAATTTGAATCGAATTTTTGTATGAAAACCTTTGAAGTACTAGTAAGTTTTTAGAATTAAATCAAGTAATTATACTTAGATCAAGCTTATCGAGGTTGCACTATTTTAATGGATAAAATAAGTTTAAAGTATTTTTATTTTTATTTTTATTTTTGAGAAACGTGATATCCTAGATTAAATATAAAGTTTTTATTTTCATGGAAATATATTTTTATTTATCCGCTGCAAATTTTATATAAATATGTTATAAATTATTATATATATTATTTTTGGATTTAGGATGTCACATTAGTAGTATCAAAGTCTGGTTTGTCCAATCAAGTGGGTGGGTTGAGTGTCTGTTCAAAGGGAGTCAAATGTCAGTCGTGTCAATTGTGTTTTCTTGTGTATTAATTTTTTTACTATCATGTTTTTCTGCTTTTATATTATTGTGTTATTTGTCATGTGGTATATGCTTTTGTATAATTATACATTTATTTGAAGTTACTAATGAACTATTTATTTTTTGCTTACTCTATTTATGTTGTGATTATAAGCTTCTAATTAAGTGACTAAATAAACTATGAAATTATTTGTTAAAATTTGTGTGAAGTTTAATTGTTGACATAACCAAGTTAATTACATTATGATTAGACTTGTAGTTTGCGTTTCTAACTTGGATTATTTGCTCTGTTGTTATAGTGGATAGGTATAAATAATTTTTTGTTGACTAGTTTTATATTTAAATAATTTAATGGAGATAATACTAATTATTAATTGATTATAATTATTAATTATTTTCACTATCATGTTTTTATTTGTTATATTATTGTGTTATGTGATGTATGCTTTTGTATTATTGTACATATTTATGAAGTTACTAATTAACTATTTACTATTTTCTTACTTTAATTGTGTTGCGTTGTGGATTCTACGTTCCTATATAAGTGATTAAATATAGTAGGAAATTATTTCTTAAAATTTAAGTTAATTTGAAATGTTGACATTATTGAGTTAATTACCTTTTGATTGGATTTATATTTATAACTTTGATTTTTTGCTCTTTTAATATAGTGTATAGTTAGAAATAATTTTTTCTATTGATGGGCAACTATATGTTTGAAATTACGAATTTAATCGATGTGATACTAGTTATCTATTGATGGGCAACTACATGATTATTAAAATTTTGAATTTTCTAATAAAGTCAATTTAGAAAGTTAGCATTAATTTTGAAATATTAGAAAACTCATATTTATGATAATAATTATTCTTGAATATTAGAGGTGGTAGAACTTGGAAATTAAAAAAAAAAAATTACCTGAGTTTGAGTTGACTTATTTGTAAAATGAAAAAAATAAGTTTTCTTTGAATTACTCTTGCTTATTTAAAAAAATAAATTAGATTGAGTTGAATATTTATTGTTTATAAAGTAACAATAATTCTATACTACTTTTTCAATTACTACCTAAAATAGCTGAAAATTTACACCATATTTTACTATGTGTTGTTTTTAAGAAAATCATAAAGTGTTGTTGTTACGTTGGTTTAGAGGGGCTATGAATATTGAATCGTGAGGGTGTTAGGATAATTTTTTGAAGTTATTTATTTAGCTAATATTAACTCATTGAGTTTAACTTGATATTAGAGTCTTAAATTTTAAGAACTCGGTAATGATTTATCATGGTTCAAAAAATGTCACATGATAAAATGTCTACTAATTGAGAAAGAGAAGGAAAAAAATTATTAATATTAATATTATTATTATTATTATTATTATTATTATTATTATTATTTTATTGAAACACAATTTATATCTCTTATGTTTAAAGTTTTAATTTTGACTAGAAAATTCTTATTTTTGATTTTGAATTGATATCTGTGAAAAAAAAATATCTTGTGATTGTGTTCATTACTATTGTTATTGGTTTTAAGATAATGTTGTAGATATTATTGTCAATTAAAAATATTGTATTGAAAAATAGTTATGAAATTTAAAAATTTAGCTTTTATATGGGCACTTAACTTTATTTTATCAAAAGTGAAAATCACTTGAAAATGTTGATGGTTGTACCTAAATGATTAAAATTTTGACATTGCTTTTGAAATCAATTTACGACATTCATCATGATTTTGAAATAGTATAAAATTCATATCATTAGCAATAGTAATTCTTGAATAATCAAGTTTGGTGTAAATTTTATAGTTAGACTTTTAGAAACAAAAATTATTAAGGGATTAAATTTGATTTATTTATAAAAGGAAATATTTTATAAGTGAATTATTGTTGACTTATTATAGAGAATTAGATTGTGTTGGAGTTGTGTTGATTCTTAAAATAATAATAAAAATATATATTTATGATGATTTTATTTAAAATTTAGATTAGTCACACAAGAGAAAAATAATTTATGCTAAGTTTTACTATGTGCTATTTTTAAAAAATAAATAATAATAATAATAATAATAATAATAATAATAATAATAATCTAGAAGATTTGTTGTAAAAATAGTTTTTAGAATTTAGGAAAAAAATATAGCTATTTTAGAAGTCTTGATGAATTAGAAAACTTTGTATCTAATTTTATATACATGATTTGATTTGATTTCAAAATATAGGTTAAAAAAAATCATTTTAAGAGTGTTTAAATATCTTGAGAGGTATTTTGGTGGGAAATATATTGGTGAAATTTTAGTAACCTTATTGATTTTACAAGTATTTAAAAAAAATGGTAAGATTTATTAAGAAGTAATCCAAGGAAAAGTTTGAAATTATGAAGAAAAATTATTTTATGGTATTAAAAGATTAGTGATCCTTTTAAAATATTTTTTAAGTGTTTGAAATCAAATTTTAGAGTATTGATTAACCACAAAAATAATTTATGTACTGCGAGATTTATTTTAATTTTATGATTGTTATATTAACTTGGAGTAAAAATAGTTGCATACTTTATATACTAATTGAAAAAATCTTTGTTAAATGATAAAAGATTGATTAAAAGAAAAGTTAACTAATTTATTTGTGATCAATTTGTAAATATTGGATTGGTATGAGGATATTCTACATCATGATGCCAATTATTGAATTAGTTATATGCATGTATATGATTATATAAATTTGAAATTATTTTTGTTTCAAGTGTTCTAATTTTTGAGAATTAGTGTATAAATTTAGAGTAGCCGAGAGCATTTGAAAGTAGAATAGTTCTATATTTCTTCAATCGAATTATTAATTATATATTGATGTTAGTGTCCTTTCTTTTGTTGTTGTAACTAGTTGTAAATTACAAATAAATTATTGTGAATGTGTAATTAAGTGAGTTTTTAACTTGAAGTAAGGAGTAGGAGTTGTGGCGCCGCCTTCGCACTCCTGAACCACGAGTAAGATACTATTAATTATTCATATTTTAATTTGAATGACTGCAATTATAGTTCCTTAAGTAGTTGACTATATGAGTAGGAGGGACTAGCTACCCCGATGACTCATTATCAATAAAAGAGACAACGATAACTCATTATTTTGTTAGAAGTACCTTTTAATTTTATTTTTAAATAATTAAAAAACATGTTCATTGCTTATATCAATTGAATGAATTTATTTATTAAATATATGTTATTGGGAAATAGTATCTCTATCTCTATCATTATTATTATTATTTTTGCTTGATTATATATATAAAATGTTTTTATAGAGTAATTGATTGTAATTCTATTATAGTGTTATTAAGTTGTTAGATGTGTTTTATATTTTAAAAAGTTACTCTCTTTGTCAGACCTGAGTTAAATTTGTCAAATGTTTCGTGATATGATTTAGACTTTATTTTAAGGAGTATAACTAGTAATATTTGGTTTGAAAGAAATAGTTGAAATTGACATTGTACTTGAAATGTGTTCCATTTAACCAAACTAAATGAACTACGTTATTATTGATATAATCTATATGTTATGTTTTGTATGTAAATTATAGTGAGTAACTCTATGGTATTTTCTGTCATAATTTAATGGCAAATGTGATAAGTGTTTTATTTCAAAATTTAATGATAAATATTATACGTGTTAATTGATTTATTTTGTCATGTTAGTCTATCATGCTATCTTAGTTGAATTTTACATGATGTGCTTAAGTGGAGATTGAATGTCTTAAACATGTTTATAGACTAAGTTTGAATCTTGAGGGTGGTAAATTAGATATTAATTTACTCACCATAAATTTCGAGGACGAAATTCTTTAACAAGGGGAGAATTGTAACACCCCAAATTTTATATCAAACTATTTTATTAGTTAAGTATGATTTTAAATTATTAATTTAATATTAAAATTATTTTAGAATATATGATAATAAATTTTCTGATTAATTTTTCTGTTATATAAGTGATTTCTATGATGTGCTAGTTTTATAAATCTTAGATTACATGAGCGATATAAATAATAAAAATTATATTTTATTATTTGATATTTCTATGATACACTCGCGCTGTTAAATATAGGGGTGTTACAAAACCACTAGAGAATACCATCAGAGGACAGTCACTAGAGAAAGGTGACCATCGAATAGTCACTAAAGGAAGTCACCAGAGAAATTAAAAAGGTTAGAGGAAACAAAATAAATTTGGTCAAGTAAATTAGAAAAATGCACGCTCTGGTAAAGAATGTGCATTTGTCTCTAAAGTTTGTTAGAAAACTGCCTCTGATAGTTGGGCTTGAAGTTTGGGTCTAATGTATGGGTATGAAGTTTGGGTCTGATGTCTGGGTATGATATTTGGGTTTGAAGACATGGTCTAATAATTAGGTTTGAAGACAACAAAAATGGAGATATCATTCAAAATTAACAAAGGACTAAATTGAAACCCTAATTTTAATTATAAATATATACTCAAGGCTAAAGAACAAAAACCATAACAACACAAGTACACAAACATAGAAATCCTAAAAAATCAATGTTTTTCACAAAACTTCGTGTAACACCCCAGATTTTATATTAAACTATTTTATCAGTTAAGTATGATCTTAAATAATTAATTTAATATAAAAATTATTTTAGAATATACGATATTAAATTTTCTGACTAATTTTTTTGTTATATAAATGATTTCTATGATGTGCTAGTTTTATAAATCTTAGATTACATGAGCGATATAGATAATAAATATTATATTTTATAATTTGATAAATTTTAAAAAAATAATAGTATTTTAGTGTAATATATATATATTTTAAAGAAAAATATTTTATACGATTTTACGTATATATACTTGTTCCCAATTAATGTAATACTTTTAGGTGCGCTTGAATGATGTGAAGTATGCACGTGGTTATATTTCAATTATTTATAACTATTTTTTATTTTTAGTTATTTTTTTTATAAATAATTATCTTAAAATAGTAGTGATATTGTGTTTAATTTACTTTATTTTTATATACTTGTTATGACATTCTGATTTTATAAATATTTATTAAGATTAATTAATTAATATATAGTTTTGTTGTTATACTTATTTATTTTATAATTTTGACTATTCTCTAATGATGGTAATATCTTAATTTGAATATTTGAAAAAAACTAAAAATATTATTATAAAGATTATTTTAAATATGAGATTTTTTTTTATTAATGTATTTTAAAAGATTAATTATTTTTATTTATAAATTATTAGTTTTGAAATAGTAATAATGTTTTATTAATAAAATTGTGTTTTAAAATAAAATAAGATAAAACTTGTAAAACCTAAAAGGAGACCAATGGGTTTCATTCATGTATGAACCTAATTGTTCATAAAATAAAACAAACAAAAAAGGGAAGGGAGTTGGAAGGGCAGCCGTAATACCAAAGAGGAAACACAACAATAACCCTATCGTTTGATATCGGTGATCGATAATTGCTCTAGAAAACTTTCTCTATTTTCGCCCAAATTTGAGTATGCTATTTTATTCATTTAACTCTTCAATTAAACATAATTTTTCATATTCTTAACAACCCCAATTCCTCTTTAAAATACTCGACTTCTTCGTTTGTAGAATTCGTTATTTTGCACCGTTCTCCTTCATCTTAAGTCTGCTTTGAGTGAAACCAACGCCAAAACAACCGTGTGAAAATTGGCTATATTATCCAATAATTGGGTTTCTGATTTATGGTAATTTTCCTTGACCGAATTTCGATTTTAGTTTTTAGAGTATCTTCTCATAATTTATTTTTAACGTTTACTAATAAACTGTCGAGTTAGATCGATTGAAGGACAAAGAGTCAATGAACAAAGTTTGTTTGCTCGTGGAATCATATTCGTGTGTGAAATCGTCAAAATAAGGTAAGGGGTGAGAGAGCGTTTAAATTCATAAGTATAATATATTGTGAGATGAACATGAAAACTGTAATTCCCAACGATTCATCCGACGCTAGCTACGTATGGCAGTAGCTCTTTGAGGGATAAATTAATTAATTTAAAAATATGGAAATTGTGAGATTAAAATATAGAATAGAAATATTTGTAGGGTGTTGATTGATTTAATTTCTTTGAATGTGTGAAATTGATATTATTGTGATATTGGGTGTTGAATTAAATTTACATATATGTGTGATTAGATGAGTTTATGTGGTGTGATAACGAAAGGTGGATGTGTTGTGATAATTTTATGTGATGATGATGATGTATGATTAATAATTGTGATGTTATAAATTATGATAAGTTTACGTGATGATGTTTGATTGATGATAGTGATGCTCTAAATTTGTGAGGAGTTTACGTGATGATGTTGATAATGTATGATTAATGATAGTGATGTTATAAACTGTGATGAGAATAGTGAATTAACTCTATAGTTTGTGAAATAATTGTGATTTCAATTTGTGTTTGAGATGACGGTCTTAATGGAGTATCATAGACCAACGAGGGGAGAAAATAAATATTGAGAATTTGCAAAGTGAAGATTATATTGTCATCATATAGGTAGGGCCTAACAAGCCTAGTGATTCTGGGGAAGTACAACTGAATGAGCTTGATCGTGGCGGTCTGCTGTCGAGCCTTAAGGCAAGATTGTTAGACCTTGGAGGTATTCAGGTGGGGAATTCCTAGGTGACTTGGAGGTAGCACTCCAAATATCGGGAGCTACCATGCAACACACGTTTACCTCGACTGTCACGTATATGTGTCTCAGGTTAAGTTGAGGGGATCTATGAGGACAAGGCCAATTTGAATTGCCCGTCCACCGGGATGGTGGCATAGTATCAAGCCTCCTAACCAAGTACTTCAGAGTTAAAATGATACCACATTGTGAAGTAGAGTCTAAGCTCATGCATAGCATTACATTTTATTGTAATTGTTTTTTTGTTATTAATATGTATCATGTGTGGTGATAATTTCTCTTAGACAATTTGATGATACAATTTAATCTATTGACTTTCCTAGAGTGGTTTTGACCTTTGAATATGATATTTTCTTGATGGAATATTTGTGTAATGATACGGTCCTATTATGATTGTTTGCGTGTTCTTCTTACTTGTATTATATTGTCATCATGATTTCGAAACTCACCTCCTTCGTTGTTTGTGTTTGACTAGTTGGGCCCTGCGTTTGCAAAATTGTAGTTATTACAGGTTAATGAGTCTTGAAGTTCAAGTTTGGGAGGAACCCTACTCTGATAGGTGATATCGGGAATAAGGGGTTTAATTTGTATTTTACTTAATTAATTTGAATCGAATTCTTTTATGAAAACCTTATATGTACTAGTAAGTTTTTAGAATTAAATCAAGTAATTATACTTGAATCAAGCTTATCGAGATTGCACTATTTTAATGGCTAATATAAGTTTAGTGTTTTTATTTTTATTTTTGAGAAACGTGATATCCTAGATTATTCAAAGTTGAAGTTTTAAGTTCCAGCAAAACACTCGTTCAAAGAAAAATATCTAAGTGTTTTAGTGTGATAAATTATTTTTATATGAAACTTGGTAGAAGCAACTTTCTAAAGTTCCAAACCATTGTAATCAAACCTGATAATGGTGTTAGTGTGCCTTAAACAATCTAAGGTTGTCAAGTTGTGTGTCGAACACTTGGCTTGTAGGATTAAGGTGTTAGTATGCCTTGAACAATATAGTATTGTCAAGTTGTGTGGAGAAGACTTGGCTTGTAGGATCAACGTGTTAGTGTTTCTTCAACAATATGGGATTATCAAAAGTTTGGGGTTGTGGCGCTGTTTTAAGAAGAGTACCTTTCATGGTTAGGTGCTTTATAATTCAAGTTGTTGAATTAGTGTATTAAATCATTCTTGGACTAGATGTAGCCACGTTAGTGGTGAACCAAGATAAATTACTTGTGTCTCGTGTTTGCACTTTTACTTTGTATGTATTTTATGTTTTGTTTATTCTTTTAAAAAAAGGAATGAAAAATAAAACTTTCGAGTCTTTTTGTCTGATGGCAAAAGGGGTAGAAAAATATTTGAGAAGAATTTCTTTTTTGACTTGTTTATGGGGGAGAGAAAGTGTATGTATGTGTGCAAAAAGAATTGTAAAATTATTTAGAGTTAGGGGGAGCCTTATATCAAGAGGAATCAAGTAATAAAAGTGAATAAACTATTATAAAAAATTACTATTTTATGTTAATGGTGAACCAAGATAAATTACTTGTGTCTCGTGTTTGTACTTTTAATTTGTATGTATTTTATGTTTTGTCTATTCTTTTAAAAAAAGGAATGAAAAATAAAACTTTCAAGTCTTTTTGTCTGATGGCAAAAGGGGCAGAAATATACTTGAGAAGAATTTCTTTTTTGACTTGTTTATGGTGGGAGAGAAAGTGTATGCATGTGTGGAAATAGAATTTTAAAACTATTTAGAGTTAGGGGGAGTCTTATATCAA
>JBBPBS010001074.1:1246481-1267201 GCA_037974835.1 Cicer judaicum | reverse complement strand
TAATCATTTTGTTCATCTGTTAAATCAAAAATCTAAAAAACTTCTTTTAAATTTCAACTTTCAATTTGGTTATTATTATTATATTAAAAGTCCTTGCGAAACGATTTGAGTTATTACCTCTATTTAGATTTTATTAATTGTTTTCGACCTGTGTCCGACAACGGATCATTGCCAATGCCAAAATTAAAAATTTATATGAAATTAGTAAAAGTAAAAGTAAAAGTAATTATTTATTGAAAATTGTATCAAATTTTTTTATTAAAAATATTTTATTTTTATTATGAAATTGATAAAAAAGATAAATATTATCCAGTTGCATCAAGTATGATGATCATTAAACAAAATGGTGATAATTTAACCCCATTAGAATATATAAGTATCATCTCAAAGTCAAAATAAATGATTCTTTAATATTTTCCTAAGTTTATGAAGTAACCGAATTTCTTTTTTTTTTTTTAATAACTGAGACATATAAAATATTATATTAACCATAAAACAGAAATTAATTATGTTTAAAAAATCCAAATTATCAAAAGCACATAAAAAAACCACATATGTGCATAAATCATTAAAAGAAAAGGAATCTTCGGCAAGGATCATAATATTATTTTATTTATTATGATACTACGTACAACAAAAACTTATTCACAACAGCTAATTGTCACCGTTACATATGTATAACAAAAACTTATTCACAACAGCTAATTGTCACTGTTAACCACCAACTTTTGGTTTTTTGGTCCTAAATACATATGTATAACATTTGTAAATATATTATTCCCATTCCTTATATGTCATGAATTACATTTGTCATTATATCTACTTGAAAGAAGTTGAACGAATGCTATTCTTAAAGAGGTGACTTGAAAAAGAGATATTGGCAACTAAACCATCATTCCGCCATAAGATATATTGAAAAAAAGATATTGGCTCGAATTTGAATTATAATTTTATTATTTGCATTTTGACTCATGTTCGCTCTATAGGCCATAACGTGAGCTCTGGATATCGGATTGGAAAATACAAGAAGACGTTGGAAAGCTAAAAATATGACCTACAACTTTTGTTTTGGAATAAAAGCCCAATGCCGAACTTTATTGGGGATAAATTGCAGTTTTCATAATGTGGACATTTGAAATAATTTTAAATAGCGGGTCACTTGGTTTTTAAATCCTAAAGTCCAATACCGAGTACTATATATTGGAAGTTTTGCTTCTTTTCTACAAATGAAATTTTAGGATTCAGATTGTTAAAGGAAATAAACAGTTTTTATTTTAATTTCGTGGAAGGCTAAATTTATAAGATTAATCCACGAGTTAAGAGTTTCATCAACACCTTGAGATTCAAGTTACACTGTCAATTTCGATTCATTATTTTATTCTTGTTTATTTAATTATATTGATATTCTGAATGCTTAAATTGAATTTCTATAGGATCGATTAAATTTATTTGACAGAATTTTGTTTCGGTTTCTAATTTAATTGAATTATAATTTTGCGACACTTGATCGTTAATTGTAATTTTTTTATGATTGTTGTAAGACCCATAATTTGAAATTATACTTTATGTATTTTAGTATATTTTGGAAATTGAACCCTGAGGCTTTTTAGCCAAGTTATTAATATTTTGTGAGTTTAAATGCCCAAAAATATATTTTGATGCCCGATTAAAATTATTCGTCGATAAATAAATTAAATTAAGTACGGTGAATCTTTTACAACGAATTTAATTTTGGGGAGTTTTGTTAAAAATATCTCGGGTTGCTAAAAATTGTATCTGTCAATTGAGTTGCGACGAGAATAGATATTTTTATCAAATGGTTTGAGGGGTTATGGGTGAACTGGTAATTTTGATAAATATCTAGATATTTAGATATTTGTTAAGTCATAATTAATAAATATGTTTGGAAGGAAAAGGAAAAAGAAAGGAAAAAGAAAGGAAAAGGAAAATAGAAAGAAAAGATCAGAGAAAGGAAACAAATAACACTTCCTCCTCCTTCGCAAAAATCACCATCATTCTTCCTTCTTCTTCTTTTTCTTCTTCTTCTTCTTCTTCTTCTTCTTCTTCTTCTTCTTCTTGTTCTTCTTTTGTTTTCTTTGCTTTCGTTTGCTTCAAGAAAAGGAACCCAAGGCTTGGTGGGTGAGAAGACAAGGATTTCTCAGCTTCATTCTTCCTCTTTGATTCGAAAACAAAGAAAAACGGTGTTAGGGATTTTCAAACCGTCAAACATAAATCCCCACTTTTCATCTAGATCTAAGCTTCGTTTCGTGAAGAGATAGAAGGGAAAGTAGTTCACCTCCACGCTACGGTGCTAGTGAACTAACTTTGGAAGTGACGTCGCGAGCGAAGATTTTTTCGAAATTAATCGCGGTGCCGTAAATTATTGTTAGAGCAATCTTTAAGTTAAGGGCTCCTTCCAAACTTTTAGTTTGCATTTAGGGACTTATCTATGATTGGGTGGAAAAGAAATTTGTTTGAGTTGAAGTGTAGATTTGGGGAAAATGAAGTTAACTCATTGATAGGTGGTTTTGAGAAAATGAAATTTGATGTGTTTGAGTGGTTTGTTGTGATGATGTTGTGTTTGTCGTGTTTGACGTGTTCATAATTAATATTTATAAATTTTGAAATGTGTTTGTGTGGATTTTGTGGAAAAATGAATTGATGTGATTTGGTGTGAATTGTGGATTGAATTTGAGAATATGTCTGAGTATGCTCTATGTGGAATTTGAAAATCATTAGAGTTAAATGAGTATTAAAAATGGGGAATCTTTTAATATTTGCGTTTACTTAATGATTGTTGTGAAAATTGTTAGAGAAAAATGAGTATTAAAAATAGGGAATCTTTTAATATCTGCATTTACTTAACGATTGTCGTGGATAGAGTCAAAGTATGCTCATGCATTTCATAGTACATGGCGACCGGATGGGCCATGGTGATAGTGGTGACCGGATGGGCCACGAGATGATTCCATGTGAATTTGTTGGTTCATCTTATCCTTGTGGGGATTGTTGCACCGTGTAAGGTCTGCGATAGACTGCACATTTTTGGTAAATCGTGCTGACCCGTGATAGGTGGCACCTCAGTAAATAGTACTTAGGCCTGTGATAGGCAGTACATTTAGGATTTATGTTTTTAGTAAATCGTGCTGACATGTGATAGGTAGCACCTCGGTAATTTAGTACTTTGGCCTGTGATAGGCGGTGCAATTATGATTTACGGCCCTTCGAGGAGGGTTTTGGTTTGCAATTCCGAGTCCATGCATTTTGGCATATACGCATTGCATTAGGGTGTTCGACACGCGAGTTGTATTTGATTCAAGATTATGATTGAGTGTTTGAACTCAAGCTGTCGTGGTGATTGTGCTATAATTGCTAAGTGTGAATGTTTTGGAATTGTGTGTAAGTGTGATTGATTGCAAAACCATTTCGAAACTTAAGTTGTCATGGTTATTGTGCTATGATTGCTAAGTGTGAATGTTTTGGAATTGTGTGTAAGTGTGATTTATTGCAAAACCTTTTCGAAGCTCAAGTCGTCATGGTGATTGTCCTATAATTGCTAAGTGTGATTGTTTGGATTTGTGTGTAAGTGTTGATTGATTTTGAAACCCTTTTAAAAATCTGAATTTTGTTGTTTTTTTGCTACTGTCTGATGTGTATTCGAATACACAAGGTTGTATTCGAATACAAACATGTTGTTTTACTACTGACTTATTGTATAGTCGAATAAAGAGGGCAGTATTCGAATACATACATGTTGTTATTGACTGCTGAAACAGCCTTGTTATTGTGGAAATCTGAGCTTTTCCCTCATATGAGAATCAGGATATTCCCACCGGTTAGAGGATCTTGCGGGGCGCGTGGAGATCATCCGGGATGTATAGTTTTTTGTAAAATGATCAAATTAGGTTGACGGATAGGGATTACATGTCTTTCTTTTTGGGTTATGTTAATTTTAATTTGGAAGACAGTACTTATATCAATATTGTCAGCTTGACATTTTATTTTGATGGGTTCCATGTACCACTTTTTGATTTGACGTGGGGAGGCTAAAATTCTCAGGGCAGTGGTTTTGTACAAGTGTCTCCCGAGAATACCCCAAGGGTATGAGCTATGCTTGATAAGTCTCACAGCCCTGGTGTATTTTGATGTTTAAATACTTTGGATTTCTGTTTCAAAAACTATTTCCGCTGCTTGTAAATATTGTTGACTGTGGTCGTTGTGTACAACTTAAATATTTATCCAAAAGTATTTCTTTGTTTTATTTCGTTGTTTTTTTAAAAAAAAAATACACTCGCACTGTTAAAAATTGGGGTGTTACAATTGTGGTATCAGAGTTTTTGGTTTGGATTTCTTTGGGGCTGTGGATCTTTTGGTTATAGATTGTAGGTCAATCTGTAGGTTGGGAGTCACTATCTGATCATGCGTTGGGGTAAAGGGTCTGAGTATTCAGATCAGGGGTAGTTATTATGTGTTGATGTTGTCGGAAGTTAGTTTTGGAATTATTTGAAGTAGTGCTAAGAATCTACTTGATGATGGTTTTATAGGAAAACCATGCCGCCAAGAAGGAATGACGCTCCAAGAGCCAACGTTAATAGGGACGATCGAATGGCGGAGGCTATGAATAACATGGTTGCTTCTGTTGCTACACAGACTACTGCCAAGACTCAACAAGATCTTGAAAAGAGGGAAAGAGAGGTTCGTGCTTCAGAGTCAAGAGGATTAGAAGATTTCCGTCGTTACAATCCTCCCAAGTTTAAGGGGGATGAGAATTCAGAGAAAGCAGATTAGTGGATCCAAGAAGTGGAAAAGATCTTCGAAATGATTAATTGTCACGCAGGAGTGAAGGTCAACTATGCCACTTATATGCTATTAGGGAATGCTGAGTACTGGTGGAGGAGTGCAAGGTTGTTGATGAGATCAGCTTACGAGGAGGTGAACTGGGAATCATTCAAAAGGAAGTTTTTAGACAAATACTTCTCGATGAGTACCAAGACTAAACTGGGTGATGATTTTCTGAAACTTCATCAGGGGAAAATGACCGTTGGGGAATATGCTACTATGTTTGAATCGTTATCGAGGCATTTCAGGTTTTTGTGTGAAGAGATTGATGAACCATTCATGTGTCATCGTTTCCAAGATGGACTAAAGTACAAGATTCAAGACTCTATCTTACCCTTGGGAATTCAACGTTTCCAAGTGCTTGTGGAAAAATGTTGAGAAGTGGAGGATATGAAAAATAAGAGGGCTAGCCGAGGAGGGAATTTTAATTCAGGAGGGCCTAGTCAGGTGAATTATTATAGCAAGGGAAAACAAATTGCTAAACCTTATAATCGACCACATAATAACAACAGGGGGTAAAATAGCCCAGGGAACCTAAACTTCAGAAGACAATTGAGACAAGGGAATGGATGTTTCCGATGTGGGGAAGAGGGACATTATGCTAATGTTTGTACCTCTAAAGGACCTACTTGCCACAATTGCCAGAAACTAGAGCACATTGCAAGGGATTGCACAACTTCGAAGGTGGAACCAGTTGTAAATGTAACCAGGGCTACTCGTCCTACTGCTAGAAGATGCGTTTATTGTGTGACTGCTGAAGATGGGAATCCATCTATTAATCTGATTCAACGTGACTGTGAGATTCCAGGTACAACTCTAACTGCACTTTTTGATTCGGGGGCAACCCATTCCTTCATTGCTCTGGATTGTTTGAAGTTATTTGTGTTTGCTTTACCTTTTGATTGGGTTGTTTCCACACCTGCTAAGACTTTGACAGTAAATGCTGCATGTTTACATTGTCAAATAACTATTCAGAATAGGGATTTCTTGGTTAATTTGTTTTGTCTACCTCTACAATCACTCGAGGTCATTATCGGTATGGATTGGATGTCGTATCATTATGTGATCTTGGATTGTGCTCGCAAATTGGTTCTTTTCCCCGAACCAGGAGTTGTTAAGTATCTAACCGCTATCAAACTCGGAGTGTCGCTAAGAGGAGGAACTCATGAGTTTTTGTCTTTAGCTAATGTGGAGGCAAAGATTAATATGAACATAGAAGATGTGATACTTATCAATGAGTACTTGGACTTATTCCAACAGAAATTCCAAGATTGCTACCGGTAAGAGAAGTGGAATTTTTCATTGACTTGCACCCAGGAATCGGACTTATTTCAATTGCACAGTATCGAATGTCGCCATTGGAATTAAATGAGCTCAAAGGCCAAATTAAAGATTTATTGCAGAAGAAATTTATTAGACCAAAGTGTATCACCATGGGGAGCTCCAGTTTTGCTAGTTACGAAGAAGGACGGAAGCTCGCGCTTATGTGTCGATTATAGACAATTTAATAAGGCAACTATTAAGAATCGTTATTCTTTGCCACAAATCGATGATTTGATGGATCAATTGAGAGGAGCCGCGATATTTTCGAAGATTGACATGAAGTCGGGTTACCATCAGATTCAAGTAAGAGAAAGAGATATTCATAAAACTACTTTCAAAACCCGTTATTGACATTATGAATGTCTTGTTATTCCGTTTGGAGTTACCAATGCACCCGCAATTTTCATGGACTACATGAATAGAATCTTTAGTCCATTTCTTGATAAATTTGTTGTGGTGTTCATTGATGATATATTAATTTATTCAAGGACTGAAGAAGAGCATGGACAACATTTACGTCAAGTTCTTGAGATTTTACGCGAGAAGCAATTGTATGCCAATCTGTCGAAGTGTGAGTTTTGGCAAGAAGAAGTCAATTTCATAGGACATGTGATAACCAAGGAAGGAATCCCTGTATATCCGGCTAAGATTGAGGCGGTTCTTTCTTGGAAACAGCCTCAGACTGCCACTAACACACGAAGTTTCGTAGGACTGACAGGGTACTACAGGAGGTTTATTGAAGGTTTTGCTAAAATTGTAATTCCATTGACACAACTTACCAGAAAAGATCAACCATTCGCATGGACTGAGAAGTGTGAGGAAAATTTTCAGTTACTAAGGAGAAAATTGACGACCTCACCAGTATTGGTATTACCGCAATCAGAAGAACCCTATGAAGTTTATTGTGATGCGTCTCACCAAGGTTTGGGATGTATTCTGATGCGACACAAGAAAGTTGTAGCTTACGCCCCAAGGCAATGGAAGATTCATGAGAGGAACTATCCTACTCATCATTTGGAGCTTTGCTGCTGTAGTTTTTGCATTGAAGATCTGGAGGCGCTATTTATCTGGATGCCCGTTCACAGTGTTCAGTACCATAAAAGTTTGAAATATTTGTTTGATAAGAAGGAATTGAACATGCGTTAGAGACGATGGATGGAGAGTCTCAAGGATTTGGATTTCACACTGCAATACCACCCTAGGAAGGCCAATGTAGTGGATGATGCATTGAGTATAAGAAGTGTATATGTGTCTTCAACAATTATGGCTAGACAACAACAAGAGTTGTGGGAAGCTTTTAGAGACCTACACTTGAACGTAGAGTTTGCACCGGGAATTTTGAAATTCAGAATGATTAAGATTTCGAGTGGACTACTTGAAGACATTGCAAATTCTCAAGATGACGTCTTAATTCAAGAGAAGAGGAACCTAATTGTGCAAGGAAAGGCAACTGAGTTTAAGATTGGATCAGATAATATTTTGAGATATAATGGTAGGATTTGTGTACCAGAAATTACATATATGAGGAAAACAATTTTAGAAGAGGCTCATAAGAGTAAATTGAGTATTCATCTTGGAGCCACAAAGATGTATCAAGATTTGAGGCAGAATTATTGGTGGGCAAGAATGAAGAGACATGTGGCGGAGTATGTATCAACTTGTCATAAAGCAAAGGTGGAACATCAGCGACCTACTGGAATGTTGCAACCTTTAGATATACCTGAATGGAAATGGGACAACATTTCCATGGATTTTATATCTGGATTGCTAAAATCAAGGAGAAAGAATGATTCTATATGGGTGATAGTGGATCGACTGACTAAATCCGCACACTTTTTGCCAGTAAAGACCACTTATAAGGTAGATAAGCTAACAGAGATCTACATTGCTGAAATTGTGAGATTACACGGAGCACCATCGAGTATTGTATCAGACCGTGATTCGAAGTTCACATCACATTTTTTAGGAGCATTGCACGAAACGTTGGGAATGAAACTAAGATTGAGTTTAGCTTACCATCCACAAACGAATGGACAGAATAAAAGGACAAATCAGTCCTTGGAAGATCTGTTGAGAGCATGTGTATTAATTGATAAAGGAAGTTGGGATGATGTACTTCCGTTGGTTGAGTTCACCTATAACAATTGTTTCCACGCAAGTATTGGAATGGCACCATATGAGGCTTTATATGGGCGCAAGTGTCAAACGCCTATGTGTTAGTATAAGGACGGTAAAAGTATGATTGTCGGACCGGAGATGGTACAACAGACTACACCTAAGGTAAAGAAGATCAAGGAGAAAATGAAGACTTCACAAGATCGTCAGAAGAGTTATGCGGATAAGCGTCGCAGACTTTTTGAATTCGAACAGGGTGACCATGTATTTCAAAGAGTCACACCTACTACTAGAGTTGGTAGAGCCTTGAAATCGAAGAGATTGACTCCGAAATTCATTGGACAATATCATATTTCTGCACGAATTAGGCATGTTGCTTATCGGATTGCATTGCCTTTGATACTTTCCAATATTCATGACGTGTTTCATGTGTTTGTCGTGTTTGACGTGTTCATAATTAATATTTATAAATTTTGAGATGTGTTTGTGTGGATTTTGTGGAAAAATGAATTAATGTGATTTGGTGTGAATTGTGGATTGAATTTGAGAATATGTCTGAGTATGCTCTATGTGGAATTTGAAAATCATTAGAGTTAAATGAGTATTAAAAATGGGGAATCTTTTAATATTTGCGTTTACTTAATAATTGTCGTGAAAATTGTTAGAGAAAAATGAGTATTAAAAATAGTGAATCTTTTAATATCTGCATTTACTTAACGATTGTCGTGGATAGAGTCAAAGTATGCTCATGCATTTCATAGTACATGGCGACCAAATGGGCCATGGTGATAGTGGTGACCGGATGGGCCACGAGATGATTCCATCTGAATTTGTTGGTTCATCTTATCCTTGCGGGGATTGTTGCACTGTGTAAGGTCTGCGATAGACTGCACATTTTTGGTAAATCGTGCTGACCCGTGATAGGTGGCACCTCAGTAAATAGTACTTAGGCCTGTGATAGGCGGTGCATTTAGGATTTATGTTTTTAGTAAATCGTGCTGACCTGTGATAGGTAGCACCTCGGTAATTTAGTACTTTGTCCTGTGATAGGCGGTGCAATTATGATTTACGGCCCTTCGAGGAGGGTTTTGGTTTGCAATTCCGAGTCCATGCATTTTGGCATATACACATTGCATTAGGGTGCTCGGCACGCGAGTCGTGTTTGATTCAAGATTATGAATGAGTGTTTGAACTGAAGTTGTCGTGGTGATTGTGCTATAATTGCTAAGTGTGAATGTTTTGGAAATGTGTGTAAGTGTGATTGATTGCAAAACCATTTCGAAACTTAAGTTGTCGTGGTGATTGTGCTATAATTGCAAAGTGTGAATGTTTTGGAATTGTGTGTAAGTGTGATTGATTGCAAAACATTTTCGAAAATCAAGTCGTCATGGTGATTGTGCTATAATTTCTAAGTGTGATTGTTTGGATTTGTGTGTAAGTGTTGATTGATTTCGAAACCCTTTTAAAAGCTGGATTTTGTTGTTTTTCTGCTGCTGTCTGATGTGTATTCGAATACACAAGGTTGTATTCGAATGCAGATATGCTGTTTTTGCTACTCACTTATTGTGTAGTGGAATTCAGAAGGTTGTATTCGAATACAGACATGCTGTTTTTGCTGCTGACTGCTGAAACATCCTTATATTCGAATACAGAGATGTTGTATTGGAATACAACAAAGTAGTCTTGTTAAAAATATCATTTTTCAACTTTGTTTATGCATGTCTAGCATGTGGAAACCCTTTCAAGGTGCATGCTAAGTTGAAATGTTATTTTGTGCATTTAAAAACGTAAATGTTATGTTGTAATTGTTAATTTCGGTTAGTGCCCCTTTACAACTATTGTGGAAATCTGGGCTTTTCTCTCATATGGGAATCAGGATCTTCCCACCGGTTAGTACCCTGTGCATGGGAATGTAGTTGGACACACTTGACTGGAGCTGTGTGAGGAGGATCTTGAGTGGCGCGTGAATATCATCCGGAATGTATAGTTTTTTGTAAAATGATCAGATTAGGTTGACATTTAATGACTAGATGTCTTTCTATTTGGATTGTGTTTATTTTAATTTGGAAGATTGTACCTATATCAATATTGTCAGCTTGACATTTTATTTTGATGCGTTCCATGTACCACTTTTTGATGTGACATGGAGAGGTTAAAATTCTCAGGGCAGTACTTTTGTACAAGTGTTTGCCGAGAATATCCCAGGGGTATGAGCTATGCTTGATAGGTCTCATAGCCCCGGTGTATTTTGCTGTTTAAATACTTTGGATTTTTGTTTCGAAAACTATTTCCGCTGCTTGTAAATATTGTTGACTGTGGTCGTTGTGTACGACTTAAATATTTATCCAAAAGTATTTCTTTGTTTGTTTCTTTGTTTTATTTCTTTGTTTAAAAAAAAATAGACTCGCGCTGTTAAAAATCAGGGTGTTACAATTGTGATGCTTAATCTAGTCAAAGAAACCAAATTCACATAGGATTGATTACACTTGTTTGATCAATTCTATAGTCAAATATGAATAGAATCACGAATTAGAAATTAAACTCATTGATAAAATTTGTTATATGTTTGAAACTTGAATTAGTGGATTAATCGTTTTGCTCGTCCGTTAAAACAAAAATCTAAAAAAAAACCTTTCTAATTCCATCTTTCAATTCGGTTAATATTATTATATTTGAAGTCCTTGCGAAAAGATTTGAGTTATTACCTCTATTTAGATTTGATCAATTGTATTTGATCTGTGTGCAATAGCGGATCAAATTGGCGCCTTTTTCGGAGACTCTTTGTTAACAAGATTAACCAATATTAACCATATTTAGAATATTACTAATCATCCCAACAATCGTTCTTCATGTTAGGTTGCTCCATAGGTCGAATAGGCTTGTTTGCGAGCTCGTAGGCACGTTGCTTGTATAAAAAAACTCGGTTTTCAGGCGACTCTGTCTGATTGTCCTGAAATTTCTCCAGAAAATCAGAAGAAAAAAAAATCAAGAAATATAAGACCATTTAAGGGACTTATCATGGGACATGATGCTCAAAATCCCAAATTCTTTTGTTTAGACCCTTTTTGCAATTTTTTGATCTTTTCATATTCACCAAAAATTCCAAAAAAAATTGTGTTGTCTTTATTTGATTTTAGAAATTTTTGGTGGTATTTTTATATTTCTTGGATTTTATTTTATAGCATTTTCGATTTTTCACTTCAATTTTAGCAATAGGGACATTGCTGGAATTTTCAAAATTGTGATTTTGCATTGCATTGTTATGATGATGTGTGACTATGGCTAGTTTGGTAAATCTGCATTCTCTTGAAGCTAAAATAGATAGGACATTTCATTTACGTCGTATACTTAATAGAGCTGCTAGTGTTAACGAGTCAAAGTCAGATAGTGAAAGTGACAACTTGCTGCAAAATATTGTGTTGTGAGCAAAGAGAGTGTGAAAAATAAAATTCAATGATATTTTGTTGAGTTACTTCTTACTGTTGTTTCTCTCTCTTAATCGTTACTCCTTTATCTTCTATGATTTTCATCCCTAGTCTCCTTAGGATTATCTCACCCTTACCTTGGCCACGTTACAACATGAATAAAGACCTTAAAAGCTCTTTATAGCTTAGAATAATATGTTTAGCTTGTTTATAAACTTTGGGTCCAATTTGAATTCTAATTTTATTATTTCCATTTTGACTCTTGTTCCCTCTATAGGCCATAACTTGAGCTCTAGATATCACATTGGCACATACGAAAGCTAAAAATCAGACCTACAACTTTTCTTTTGGAATAAAAGCCGAATGGCGATCTTTATGGGGGCTAAATTGCAGATTTCATAATCTAGACTTTTGTAATAATTTTTAATAGCGGGTTACTTGTTTTTTAAACCGTAAACCCTAAACCCCAATATCGAGTACTATATATTGGAGTAAACCCTGTGATAGGTCAGAAACTTGAATATTATTATATTTGAAGTCCTTGCGAAACGATTCGAGTTATTACCTCTATTTAGATTTTATCAATTGTATTTGACTCGTGTGCCACAATAGATCAATAACTGCAACCAGCTGCTGAAATGTACTCAGCCTCTATTGATGACATTTCAATAGTGTTTTGTCCCTTACATGACCAAGATATTAAGTTGTCACCTTAAAATGTGCAGTTTCCACTAGTGCTCTTTCACTCAAGTTTATCTCCATCATAATCAGAATCACGATATCCACTAATTTTGTATTTAAGAGATATCTTGTAGAACAAGGTAAGGTTGGTAGTGCTTTTTAGGTATCTAAGGATTCTCTTAGTAACAGTTAAATGTGATTCCCTAGGGTTAGCTTGAAATATTACACATACACACACACTTAATATGATGTCAGGTCTAGAAGCGGTAAGGTAAATTAAGGATCATATCATTGCTCTATAGGTTTTTTGGTCATCTTTTTCGCCTGAATAATATATTTCAAGTGAGCATGTATGGTGCATTGGTGTAGCCATATATTTGCAATCACTCATCTTAAACTTCCTAATAAGCTCTTTTTTGTGACCACTTCACTTTTTTCATTTAGCTTGTTTCTGAAAAACCACTCAATTCTAATAATATTTTTCTCTGGTCTAAGTATTAGATCCCAAACTTTATTCCTCTCAAATTCATTAAACTCTTCTTACATTGAAATAATCCATCCATCATCTACCAATGCTTCATCAATAGAGGTAGGCTCAATTGATGAGAGTAATCCAAACAAAGATGCATCTTTAAGCGATGATTTGGTCCTAAAAGGATCAATTGCACTTTCGATGATTAGAGTTTTAGGAAGAGATGACCGGTACTTCCATCCATATCTTACTTTTGACCTATCTTGACTATTTATGACTTGATCATATTCACCCATTGAAGATATGTCACAGTCTTCTAATTTGCTTGTATCCTCTTATTTTTTAAGTTCTTCTATTTTGTCTGCATTTGTTTCCTTTGGTTCCAATAAACCTGCATTATCATCATCTAGCTTTGAATTTAACATGTATAGATTCTTCAACAATATGTGTTTCCCTATTAAAAACTCTATAAGCCTAGGATTTTTTAGAATATCTAATGAAAGTACACTTTTGAGATCTAGAATCAAATTTACTAAGGTTATCCGTAGTGTTTAACATATAACACGTACAACCAAATTGTTTAAAATAAGAGATCTTAGGCTTTTTAACTTTCCACAATTCATTCAGTGTTTTATTCAATATAGATCTAATATAGACTCTATTTTGAATATAGCATGCATTATTAATTGCTTCAGCCCGAAAGTGTTTTGCAACATTCATATCATTTAACATGGTTCTAACCATTTCTTGGAGTGATCTACTCTTTTTTTCTACAACCCCATTTTGTTGGGGTGTTCTGAGAAAGGAGAAGATGTGAGAGATTCCATTCTAATCACAAAAACTTTCAAAGAACTTGTTTTCAAATTGTTCTCCATGATCACTTCTAATTTTTACAATCTTAAGACCTTTTTCATTCATTATTTGTTTGCAAAATGTGATAAACACTTTGTGGGATTCATCCTTACTTCTTAAAAAATTTACCCATGTCCACCTAGTGTTATCATCTACTATTACAAAGCCATATTTCTTTCCACTTAGAGAGGTTGTTGTCACTAGCACAAGGAGATCTATATGTAAGAGCTCGAGGGGTGTTGAGGTAGAGACTGAATTCTTAGGGATAAATGAGTTTTTGTTTGTTTTCCATTTGGGAAGCTTCACATATAATTTATGATTTGTCACTAAGCTTAGTTGGAACTTCAGACATGTAAAGAGTACAGATCCATCCTTTTGACTAATTGTTTTGCATGTATTTTTATTGAATATAATATCATAATTACAATCACTTAACTAACTAATATGTAGAAATTATGCTTAAGACCTTTAACAAACAAGACATCTTTAATAGAAGGGGAAGTACCATTACCAGTTGTACCTTGACCAATGATCTGGCGTTTTTGCTTTCCTCCAAAAGTCATTGCGCCTCATTAGCTCAAAGTTAGTTATTGGAACATAGACTTTTCTCTCGTCATATATCACGAGCATCCATTGTCCAGGTACCATGATCAGTGTTTTTACTTGATTATCGACGACATCTGCAACAAAGATAATTTTGTTCTTACGTACCCAAATTTGGTTGGATCCTTGTTTGTTATTCCTTAAAAGCTTCTTGTCTTTCCTTGTATTTAACATGGGACAAGGTAATTTTGAGTAACCTTTCTTAGAGCAAACAGTACACAAGATATCATAGGGAATATGTTTAGGATCAGTTACCATTTCTACTAACTCCGTAAATGATATAAAGCATATTTGCTTCTTTCCATAACATTAGCAAGAAAATCTTCAAATACTTGTTCATGATTATCAGAGTTACATGTGGTATTTTCAATTGATGTTGAACCACCATTGGTTTTTCGAGTTAGATTTTAGCCTTAAGTTCATCATTATCATTTTTCAAATTTGCATTCTTGGTATTAAGTTCAGTAATAGCAGTTTTCAGAGTTGCATTTTCTGTTTTAAATTCAACATTTTGATTCTTTAAAGCATTAACTTTTTCGGTTAGATTTGTATTTTCTTTCCTAACTGTTTTCAGTTTTAAAGACAATTTGTGATTATCATTTAAAAATCATTTATAGTAGTAATTAAATTAGATTGAGTAAAGTAAAAAAATACCTCAATTTCTTCATCTATTGATTCACTTCTAGAGTCAGAATATGTGTTGGATCTAGAGACAGAGTTGGTATAATCCATCATAGCCAAATTAGCTTGTTCATCGTTAGAGGATTCCTCAAAATAAATCCCATGTAGCCATCAAACTCTTCTTCTTGGGTATGGAATCTTTCCTCTAGTGTTTCCTTTTCCCCATATTTAAACATTTTGACTTAACGTGTCCACGGTCATTACATACATAGGAGATGATGTTTTTCTTGTCATATTTAACATCATTCCTTCTAGTTGATTGCTTGGAATATCTTTGGGAAAATTTCTTCTTTCTGTTGTGCCACATCTTTTGAATTTTTCAGGATATGAAACCAATTTCCTCTTCCTCTGAGTTTAGATTATGATCATTAGAATCACTATCCTCTAATTCTAACGTTGCCTTTAGAACCTTCATATGCCTAAATTTCGAGGCCAAAGTCTTGATTTTCTTTTTCGAGTCATCTTCTTCAAGCTTAATTTTATGAGATGTGAGAGAGCTGATTAATTCTTCCAACTTTAGAGTATTCACATCCGTTACTTCCTAAATGGCAGTGATGTTAGCTCTCCACTTGCTTGTCCGACTCTTAAGAATTTCCTTCACATGATCAATAATAGTATAACTCTTCACAAGTACCTTTTATGCTGAGACCATGGTCTAGAATTTGGAAAACATTGTTTCAATGTCTTCATCTTCTTCCATCTTGAACAACTCATCCTTATTCACTATGAGGTTGACCTTTTCTTCTTGATCTTGTTTGCTTCCTTCATTAGTCAGAATTAAACTATCATAAATACTCTGTGTTGCCTCCTTGTTGGTGCACTTATACAACTCCTTGAAGGTGATTATATTGATCGTGAATGTTTTAGACTTATGATGCATCCTTTACATCTTTTTCTAATCAACCTTCAACCTTCATCTTTCACTAAGTCCCAAAGATCAGGATCTTGTGAATTATAGAAACTTCTCAATCAGTCTTTTCAATACTTAAAACATTCTCCATCAAACAAATGTGGTATGTTGACGTTTCCTCCAATAGCATATTGAACCCTTGGATCTTATCTCAATCATTGTAAAGTGCTCAGTCTTAAGACCAAGCTCTGATGCAAATTGAAGGTGCAAACACAAGAATGGGGTTGAATTGTATTTGCCAAAGTTGACAAGCTTTTGATAAATTTTACATAAATAAAAAACAAGTTTGGTTTTGGTGACTTACTTGGAGTAGAAGCAATCAGGGTCGAAGGCAACAAGCCATGAAAGCATAAATAATTATCTTAGTTTCACCACTAACTTGGCTATATCAAGTCCATTCACTCATAAGGCTTTAATCCACTAATTCAAATACCTTGAATTACATAGCATCTAACCCTCCAAGCCAGTCTTCCCAAATAGCTTGACAACCCCAAAATTTAGAGGAACTAACCACTTTGACCTTACAAGCCAAGTCTTCTTGTAAGAACCTGACAACCCTAGATTGAAGAAGGAACACAACTACTATTGGATTGGATACAAAAGATTAGAAATTGAGTAGTTGCTTCTAAAAAACTGATGATAATAATAACTCTCATATTCTAAGAAAAGAACACTTATAAAATATTTCTAACTCGAACAAGGGTTTCTCTCTCTGAATTCTAACACTACTTTTTTTTCTTTTCGATGATTTTCTTCTTCAGCCTTGAGTATCTATTAATAGTTAAAATTTGGGCTTCAATTAAGTCTTTGTTTAATTCTGAATTGTATTTTGTTCAGACTGCGTATGTAAATTCTTCAAATTAATTCTATTCATATTTTGTTGTAGATAAATCTTGATCAAATCTTCTTCGAATCATCTTCAAATATGCTTCAAGTCTTATTCAAATATTCTTCAAATCTTCTACAAATCTTAACCATATCTTCTTTCATACTCTTTGAAGTCAAATATACTGTTCTCATAAAATACTCTTGATATCATAAAAACTCTAAGTATAAAATGACTTTGGTTGCAACACATCTCACTCCAACAAGAAAGTCAATGGCTCTGATTGAAAGAGTTCATTCTCAAGAAAAGACTTAATCGAATCATAATTTTATAATATTCAAGAACAATCATGAATCCATTGTCGCTCCAATTAATCAAGAGTATGAAAGAAGATTCGTGCAAATAAGCATTTGAACACAATCTGAATTTAGATACAATTCAGGATATTAATTGAAGAAAAACTTTGATCAAGGGGAAAAGAAGATATGGAAAAAATATCGTTTGCAATAAAATATGGTCAAAATATTGTCCACGGAAAGATATGGTAAAAATATTGTTCACAAGAAGATATGGCAAAAATATAAGACACAAGAAGATATGGTCAAAATATTGATTGAAAGAAGATATGACCAAAATATTGTTCACAATAAGATATGTTTATAATTTGCTCTGCATAAGATTTGCTCATAATTTGTTCAAAAGAAGATACACTCATAATTACTTACAAGAAGATACAAAAATAGTAAGAAGCACACATTTAATTTAAAAAACAATTCATATTCATATTTAATAGTAAGGATAAATAAGTATATTTAAGTTAATATTAATTTTGTACAAATAATTACAGGTAACCTTTTTTTAACGAATGTGGTAGGGTGCTAATACCTTCCCTATGCATAATCGACTCCCGAACTCCAAATTTGGTTTCAAATATCATTTTTTATTTTATTTTTAAGGAGTTTCCAATATTTTTCCTATTTTAAATTAAATTTTAGTTTCGACTTCATTGAATTCGAGAAACACATGAAATTTTAGGCCGCGACAGCTGGCGACTTCATTGGGGACTATTAGAGAGTCAAACCTAACATAATTAACTGTGCAAAATTTGTTAACATCTATATTTATTCCTCCTTCACATATTTTTTACTTTTATGTGTTTATTATTTATTAGTTGTTTTCTTGCGTACATTATATTTTTTTATATGTATGTTTGCGTATTTTGCATTCTTTTATTTGATTATGCTTCTCTTCACACACTACACTAACATATTTGCACACATTTGAGTGAGATCTTAATATATAATTTGAGTAAAATTTAAGATTCGTTTGAAATTGCGTAGTGTTAGCTTTCTAGATGTACATCATGTTTGGTTAGCATGAAGACTTCACCTAGAGTATCAATTCTTTTGAGAATTATTGTCACTTCTAATAATTTACCTATTGTTATTGATAATATTCCAAAATGGAATCCATGACTCTAGGAACCATAGTCAAAATTATAGAGCCACCTTGGGAAAGGGTCACTAACTAAGAAAACTCATGAATCAATAAAAAAAAAAAATTAAATTATCTTCATATATGCAAATGTGCTTAATTTTTAATTTCATATTGAATGAGTTGATCATTTCATATAATATAATCAAAATTAATCTCACATGAAGTTCTAAGTAACATTAGCATAAAGTTCACATTGCATATGTCATTATACCATCATATAATTCTAACAATTCTAATAGTACATGCAAAGTTCATTGTAAATATCCAAAATTTTAAAAATTAGCAAAAACTGCTTATTAAAAATTAAAAAAAAATCAATGGTTCATCCTTTTGGTGGCTAAATCTACAATTCACATTGCATTTGCACAAACATAAAGAAAACAATGTAGTTTGTATTTATTCACTTTTCTTTTTATTCATTTAGCATGTTCACAAATTATTTTCATTTGCATTTGAATTTTAAATAATGTTAATCATCTAAAAAAAATTAAATATTTAAATAGATAGTCTCTTAATTATGAAACATTGCTACACATTTGCATCATAGTCTTACCTGATCATATTTTCATTCATGCAAGTCATTTTTTTTGTATCTAATGAGGAGTAAAAAATAAAAACATTGAAATAATGTTGCATTCATGTAAAGTTTTTTTTTTCATGAGTGTTGTGTGTTTTTGAAATGATACTTATTTGCAAAAAACTGTTGAAGTGGTCATTGTACTTTGAAAAAAAAGATTTGTCAAATCATAAATGAACTCAAAATTAATTGATACTCTTGAAAACACACCTCATAGTCTTTTGTTGACAAAAAACATCTAAATATAATTGTAGCACCCCGATTTTTAACAGCGCGAGTGTATTTTTTTTTTCAAAACAAATTCATAAAAATAAAGAAATAAAGAAGGAAATACTTTTGGATAAATATTTAAGTCATAACATAACGACAAAGTTAACAAATATTTACAAGCAGCGGAATAGTTTTGAAATCAAAATCCAAAGTATTCAAACATCAAAATACACCGGGGATATGAGACCTATCAGACATAGCTTATACACCAAGGGTATTCTCGGCAGACTATTGTAAAAAAGCACTGCCCCAAGAATTTTAACTCCCCATATCAAATCAAAAAGTGGTACATGGAACCCATCAAAATAAAATGTCAAGCTGACAATATTGGTATAGGTACATTATTCCAAATTAAAATAAACACAACCCAAAAAGAAAGACATATAATCACTATACGTCAACCTAATCTGATCATTCTACAAAAAACTATACATCCTGGATGATCTTCACGCGCCCCGCAAGATCCTCCTGACACAGCTTCAGTCAAGTGTGTCCCACTACATTCCCATCCACAGGGTACTAACCGGTGGGAAGATCTTGGTTCTCATCTGAGGGTAAAGCTCAGATTTCCACAATAGTTGTAAAGGGTCACCAACTGAAATTAACAATTAACACATAACATTTACGTTTTTAAATGCACAAAATAACCTTTCAACTTAGCATGCACCTTGAAAGGGTTTCCATATGCTAGACATCCATACACAAAGTTGAAAAATGAAGTTTTTAACAAAACTGTACTGTTGTATTCGAATACAGCATCTCTGTATACGAATACAAGATTGTTTCATAAGTCAGCAGCAAAAACACCATGTTTGTAATCGAATACAGCCTTCTGTATTCGACTACACATTAGTAAGTAGCAAAAATAACATGTTTGTATTCGAATACAACCTTTTGTATTCGACTACACATAAGTCAGCAGCAAAAAATGGATGTTTGTATTCGAATACAACCATTGTATTCGAATACACATCAGAAAACAGTAGAAAAACAGCAAAGTTCAGCTTTTAAAAGGGTTTCGAAATCAATCAACACTTACACACAAATCCAAACAATCACACATAGCATTTATAGCACAATCACCATGACAACATGAGTTTCAAAAAGGTTTAACAATCAATCACACTTATACACAATTCCAAAGCATTCACGCTTAGCAATTATAGCACAATCACCATGAGAACTTGAGTTTCGAAAAGGTTTTGCAATCAATACCACTTACACACAAACCCAAAACATTCACACTTAGCAATTATAACACAATCACCATGAGAACTTGAGTTTCGAAAAGTTTTTCCAATCAATCACACTTACACACAAATTCAAAACATTCACACTTAGCAATTATAGCACAACCACTTGAGTCCAAACACTCAATCAAAATCTTGAATCAAACGTGACTCGCGTGCCAAACACCCTAATGCAATGTGTATATGCCAAAATGCATGGACTCGGAATTCCAAACCAAAACCCTCCTCGAATGGCCGTAAATCATAATTGTACCGCCTATCACAGGCCAAAGTACTAAAATACCGAGGTGCTACCTATCACGGGTCAGCACGATTAATAAATACGTAAATCATAAATGTACCGCCTATCACAGGCCGAAGTACTATTTAACGATGTGCCACTGTATTACGGGTCAACAC
>JBBPBS010001074.1:1169033-1243875 GCA_037974835.1 Cicer judaicum | reverse complement strand
AAAAAAAAAAATTAAATTATCTTCATATATGCAAATGTGCTTAATTTTTAATTTCATATTGAATGAGTTGATCATTTCATATAATATAATCAAAATTAATCTCACATGAAGTTCTAAGTAACATTAGCATAAAGTTCACATTGCATATGTCATTATACCATCATATAATTCTAACAATTCTAATAGTACATGCAAAGTTCATTGTAAATATCCAAAATTTTAAAAATTAGCAAAAACTGCTTATTAAAAATTAAAAAAAAATCAATGGTTCATCCTTTTGGTGGCTAAATCTACAATTCACATTGCATTTGCACAAACATAAAGAAAACAATGTAGTTTGTATTTATTCACTTTTCTTTTTATTCATTTAGCATGTTCACAAATTATTTTCATTTGCATTTGAATTTTAAATAATGTTAATCATCTAAAAAAAATTAAATATTTAAATAGATAGTCTCTTAATTATGAAACATTGCTACACATTTGCATCATAGTCTTACCTGATCATATTTTCATTCATGCAAGTCATTTTTTTTGTATCTAATGAGGAGTAAAAAATAAAAACATTGAAATAATGTTGCATTCATGTAAAGTTTTTTTTTTCATGAGTGTTGTGTGTTTTTGAAATGATACTTATTTGCAAAAAACTGTTGAAGTGGTCATTGTACTTTGAAAAAAAAGATTTGTCAAATCATAAATGAACTCAAAATTAATTGATACTCTTGAAAACACACCTCATAGTCTTTTGTTGACAAAAAACATCTAAATATAATTGTAGCACCCCGATTTTTAACAGCGCGAGTGTATTTTTTTTTTCAAAACAAATTCATAAAAATAAAGAAATAAAGAAGGAAATACTTTTGGATAAATATTTAAGTCATAACATAACGACAAAGTTAACAAATATTTACAAGCAGCGGAATAGTTTTGAAATCAAAATCCAAAGTATTCAAACATCAAAATACACCGGGGATATGAGACCTATCAGACATAGCTTATACACCAAGGGTATTCTCGGCAGACTATTGTAAAAAAGCACTGCCCCAAGAATTTTAACTCCCCATATCAAATCAAAAAGTGGTACATGGAACCCATCAAAATAAAATGTCAAGCTGACAATATTGGTATAGGTACATTATTCCAAATTAAAATAAACACAACCCAAAAAGAAAGACATATAATCACTATACGTCAACCTAATCTGATCATTCTACAAAAAACTATACATCCTGGATGATCTTCACGCGCCCCGCAAGATCCTCCTGACACAGCTTCAGTCAAGTGTGTCCCACTACATTCCCATCCACAGGGTACTAACCGGTGGGAAGATCTTGGTTCTCATCTGAGGGTAAAGCTCAGATTTCCACAATAGTTGTAAAGGGTCACCAACTGAAATTAACAATTAACACATAACATTTACGTTTTTAAATGCACAAAATAACCTTTCAACTTAGCATGCACCTTGAAAGGGTTTCCATATGCTAGACATCCATACACAAAGTTGAAAAATGAAGTTTTTAACAAAACTGTACTGTTGTATTCGAATACAGCATCTCTGTATACGAATACAAGATTGTTTCATAAGTCAGCAGCAAAAACACCATGTTTGTAATCGAATACAGCCTTCTGTATTCGACTACACATTAGTAAGTAGCAAAAATAACATGTTTGTATTCGAATACAACCTTTTGTATTCGACTACACATAAGTCAGCAGCAAAAAATGGATGTTTGTATTCGAATACAACCATTGTATTCGAATACACATCAGAAAACAGTAGAAAAACAGCAAAGTTCAGCTTTTAAAAGGGTTTCGAAATCAATCAACACTTACACACAAATCCAAACAATCACACATAGCATTTATAGCACAATCACCATGACAACATGAGTTTCAAAAAGGTTTAACAATCAATCACACTTATACACAATTCCAAAGCATTCACGCTTAGCAATTATAGCACAATCACCATGAGAACTTGAGTTTCGAAAAGGTTTTGCAATCAATACCACTTACACACAAACCCAAAACATTCACACTTAGCAATTATAACACAATCACCATGAGAACTTGAGTTTCGAAAAGTTTTTCCAATCAATCACACTTACACACAAATTCAAAACATTCACACTTAGCAATTATAGCACAACCACTTGAGTCCAAACACTCAATCAAAATCTTGAATCAAACGTGACTCGCGTGCCAAACACCCTAATGCAATGTGTATATGCCAAAATGCATGGACTCGGAATTCCAAACCAAAACCCTCCTCGAATGGCCGTAAATCATAATTGTACCGCCTATCACAGGCCAAAGTACTAAAATACCGAGGTGCTACCTATCACGGGTCAGCACGATTAATAAATACGTAAATCATAAATGTACCGCCTATCACAGGCCGAAGTACTATTTAACGATGTGCCACTGTATTACGGGTCAACACGATTTATCAAAAATGTGCAATCTATCGCAGAACTTACAGGACGCGACAATCCCCGCAGGGATACGATGAACCAACAAATCACATGGAATCATCTTGTGGCCCATCCGGTCACCACTATCACCATGGCCCATCTGGTCGCCATGTACTATGAAATGCATGAGCATACTCTAACTCTATCCACGACAATCATTAAGTAAATGCAGATATTAAAAGATTCCTTATTTTTAATACTCATTTAACTCTAATGATTTTCACGACAATCATTAAGTAAACGCATATATTAAAAGATTCCCCATTTTAATACTCTTTTAACTCTAATGATTTTCAAATTCCACACAGAGCATGCTAAGACATATTCTCAAATTCAATCCACAATTCACACCAAATCACATCAATTCATTTTTCTACAAAATCCACACAAACATATTTCAAAATTTATAATATTAATTATGAACACGACAAACACAAATCATCACAACCCACCACTCAAACACATCAAATTTCATTTCCTCAAAACCATACATAAATGAGTTGAATTCTTTTTCCACAAAACACTCATCAATATCACCAAAACCCAACTCTAAAATTTCACCCATAATAGCATTAAATTCATTTTCCCCAATTCTAAACTTCAACCCTAACAAATTTCTTTTCCACCCACCACAGATAAGTCCCTAAATGCAAACTAAAAGTTTTGAAGGAGCCCTTACCTTAACGTTAGCTTTAACGAGCGATTACGGTACAACGAGTAATTCCGATAAAATCTCCGCTCATGAAGTCGCTTGCAAAGTTAGTTCCCTAGAACCATAGCGTGGAGATGAGAAACTTTCTCTTCTATCACTTCGCGAAATGAAGCTTAGATCTAGAAGAGAAATGGATTTTTGTGTTTGACAGTTTTGAAATTACCAACACCGTTTTCGAATTGGAGAAGAACAATGAAGTTGAGAAATCCTTGCTTTTTTACCCACCAAGCCTTGGATTTCATTTCTTGAAGCAAAAGGAAGCACACGAAAATGAATAAGGAGGAAGAACGAGAATGGGTTTGCGAGGCAGGGTGGAAACGTCTTCGTTTTCTTTTGTTTTTGTTTTCTTTTGTTTTTCCTTTCTTTCTTTTTCCTTCCTTTCCTTTTCCCTCCAAACATATATATATATATATATATATATATTAATTATAACTTAACAAATATCAAAATTATCAAAACCCAAAACCCTAAATATCTAGATATTTATCAAAATTACATTTTCACCCATAACCTCTCAAACCATTTGATAAAAATATCTACTCTCGTCGCAACTCAATTGAAAGATACAATTTTCAGCAACTCGAGATATTTCAAAAAAAAACTGCCCAGAATTAAATTATTCGACAAAAGATTCACCGTACTTAATCTAATTTATTTATCGACGAATAATTTTAATCACGGCATCAAAAGATATTTTTGGGCATTAAACTCACAAAATGTCAATAAATTGGCTAAAAAGCCTCATAGTTCAATACCAAAATATACTGAAATACCTAAATTAGAATTTAAAACTATGGTCTTACAATAATGGTCAAATTTGTTAACTTATGTGATTGACATAATTAAAATTAATTCAAGTCAAAAACTAATGTTACCTTTTTTTGAACCATTCATTTAATAAACATGCATGTCATGTGTTTCTACTATTTCATGACCCCGTTAATATCCTTGTTTGTATACATTCCTTCATTATTCTTTCCTTTCTGATCTTGTCTCAATCTCTACGAAAAAATTGGTCTCACTAGTTGAATTTTAAAGGAACACCTAATTGGTTTCCAATAATCAAATCTCACAAAGTAATACTTTGAAAGTTTCAAATTGGTGCAAGTCCTTGTAAAAAAAATGAATAAAGGAAAAGTCCGTTAAGATTAAAAAACTGTAGTGGCATCCTAAAGAAAAGTTAGAGTAAAAAAAAAACAATTGAATAGATCTGTCAAGTTTTGTCCTGAATTTAATTTTTTTTTTAAACAATCATGATTTGAAATGAATCTTACAATTTCTCTTTCAACATCCTAAAACATAAACAAAAGACGTATTCCTTGCTTCCCTCTTTTGAGCCAAAAAAGTGGAACTTTTTTTTTCTTTCACTTTTCAAATATTCAAGACATAGATCATTTATATACTAGGAGTTTATTTGATACCTCGTCACCTTTGCATTACTCATGAGATAAAAAAAAAATAGTATATCAATCAAAGTCCACAGATAAAGGAGATTGAAAAAAGAATAAAAAAAAATATGAGTAAGTGCAATACAAATTTTCAATTGATACCCCATGAGGTAAGTCGTTGATCTAAAAAATATTTGTCTTAAGTGACCTTGGAATAATTATTTGAGCCTGATACATCATTTTTTTTCCCCTTCAAAACCGTCTTAGTCATTCACCACATTACATCTCTAAAAGGTCCATTTTGATAAATGATTGATTGTTCATTATCTAATTTTTGTTTATTTTGGGATAAAATTACATATCTCATTTACAATATGCTAAAATAATCCTTAAGGACTTGCACGTACAGGTTTCTTTCAAAGAAAGAGAACACTTTGACAAGATTGTGGAGATCATCAACGAAATCAAATTCTTTGTACATAAACAAATGAAAATTTTCATACTTATCAATGAGGGCAATCTTTCAAATGATGTACTAAAATTGAGGCGTTCGGTATTCAACCAAAACAATTTCTCATTCATTTAACCCATTCTCTCCACACTCATTAAAACTCCCGTAATATGAGATAAATCTTTCAACTTGATACTCTAAAGCTGGGGCAACACCACCATTGTTCCATTCAAACATTGTGCCTTCCAAAAGTATAACTCGGGGCAATCCTTTCACCATTTTTCCTAATTACATACACAATATTTTGTATATTCCAAAATAAGGGCATTTTCTTTGTCATTCATTCAAGGATTGAGTATCTCTAAATTTCAAATTTAAGAAAACTCACTATCTTTGATTCTCCATATATGATCTGAATTATTTTCATTATCCACATACCACATAAATAGGGCACCTACCCCATCTTTCATTTTTGTATTCCTCCAACACTAATTTTGATGTTGTTTTTCTAATCACTCATTTCACCTCAACATCCCATCACTATCTTTCCATAATGGAGCACTTTTATCTTTCTTCTTGCTTAGCTTGTGGAGAATAGTTAGGCAACTCCACTTTCTTTATACTATGATAACTTTTTGTTAAGATCTAAATTAAAGCAATGTAATCCGTCTGCGGTTGAGGCAATTACCTTAGTTTTCAAAGCTTATGTATTTCCATCTATCACCCAAATATTTCCATCTATCAACCCTTTCAACCTTATTTTCGCTATCATGCTTGCTTAATTAAATAATGCTTCAAAGAAAGAGAATATAAATGCATTGACATGATCTAACAATTCTTTGGAAAATCTTCAATTAACATCTTTGACCAAAAAGAGTTGAGTTTTTCAAAGGTGTCCTAGTCAAAAGAAAAGACTAAGGAGGTAAAATTATTCCACGACTGTAATAAAAAAAAAAAAAAAAAACTATAGTTGATCATATTTTTTCCAAAAGGTCATTATTCAAACATTTATTGAGACAACAATAATCAAGATACACTAATTTGCAACAGTTGAGTGAAAATAAAGATAAACATAAACATGACAAACTTGATTTTGCTAGAGTTTGAGTTCAAATCTTGTTTTACATATTGAAATTTTTCAAGGAAGTGATCAAGTCAAGAAATTCATTTCTTACACAAAAAATACTTTTCTCCCCAAACAAGGGAGACGATCATTTACATGTTTATCGATCATCTACATTTTTGTCGATAACCAATTCAAAGACGATCATCTACATTTTTGTCGATCTGCACACCAGTAACCAATCTGGAGACGATCATTTATATTTTTATCGATCTACACATCGGTAACCAAACTGAAGATGCTTATTTACCTTCTTGTCGATCTACGCATCAGTAACCAATCTGAAGATGATCATTTACATTTTTGTCGATCTACAAATCGATAACCAAATAGAAGACAATCATTTACCATCTTGTTGATCTACTCATCAGTAACCAATCTGAATACGATCATTTACATTTTTGTCGATCTATGCATCGGTAACCAATCTGAAGACGATTACTTACCTTATCGTCGATCTACACATCGGTAACCAATCCAAAGAAGATCATCTACATTTTTGTAGATCTACGCACAAGTAACCAATCGAGAGACAATCATTTATATTTTAGTTTGATCTACGCATTTGTAACTGACCTGATGACGATCATTTTCATTCTTTTTGATCTACACATTAGTAACCACCTCGAAGCAATCATTGATCTATGCACCAACAATAAATCTAAACACGATAATTTGCACTCATAACTCGGTGATCAATCCACTTTCGCATTAGCAATTTATCTGTTTTCACATTATACTGGCTATGCATTATCTCATAGCTTTTCATTTCCTTGCGCTTGTAACACCCTGATTTTTAACAACGCGGGTGTATTTTTTTTTTAAAACAACAAATTCATAATAACAAAGAAATAAATAAGAAAATACTTTTGGATAAATATTTAAGTCGTACACAACGACAAATAAGTCAACAGAATTTACAAGCAGCGAAATAGTTTTTGAAATACAAATCCAAAGTATTTACACATCAAAAAGTGGTACATGGATCCCATCATAATAAAATGTCAAGGTGACAATATTAGTATAGGTACAATCTTCCAAATTAAAATAAACTCATCCCAAAAGAAAGACATCTAGTCCCTATACGTCAACCTAATCTGATCATTCTACAAAAACTATGCATCCTTAGTAATCTTCACGCGCCTTGCAAGATCCTCCTAACACAGCACCAGTCAGGTGTGTCCAACTTATACATTCCCATCCACAAGGTACTAACCGGTGGGATGGTTCTGGTTCTTATCTGAGGGCAAAGCCCAGATTTCCACAATAGTTGTAAAGGGTCACTATAACACCCCATTTTTCTTAGCGAGGGTGTATTTTTTTTTTTAAAGATATTAAAATAAAACAGATGAATAAATAAGGTAAACACCTTTGAATAACTAATTAAGTCATTATAATTTACAAGTAGCGGAAAAGTTTCTTGAAATATGAATCCAGAATATTTACATATCAAAAAGTGGTACAGTCTTCCAGTTTAAAATAAACAAAATACAAAAGGAAGACATTTGTTCCCTCTATGTCAACCTAATCTGATCATTCTACCACAAACTATACACCCTGAGTGATCTCCATGCGCCCCGTGAAATCCTCCTAACATAGCTCCAGTCAAGCATTCCCATCAAGATTCCCATCCGTAGGGTACGAACCGGTAGGACCTCCCTGACTCTCATCTGAGGGCAAAGCCCAGATTTCCACAAAAGTTGGAAAGGGTCACCAACCGAAATTAACAGTTAACAAATAACATATAAGTTTTCAAATGCACAAAATACCCCTTTCAACTTAGCATGCATCTTAAAAGGTTTTCCATATGCTAAAAGTTCATACAATGCTTACCAAATGATAATGAAATCAAAATAAAGTTCTCAATCCATCAAGTAATACATAACTGACCAAGACATTGATACAACAATTGAGCAATCGATTATCTAACTCAAAATAAGAATTTATACTGGGCCAATCGATTGGGCTAATCGATTTCCTGAATTTTTTTAGTGAAAACTGAACTTTGAACTTACATCAATCGATTGGGGAAATCGATTGATGAATGTCTGAGCCCCTATATTGCCAAATCGATTGGGCAAATCGATTTCGTGTATGACAGAGCCCCTGTATTGGTTCCAATCGATTGGGAAAATCGATTTCCTGAAAGACAAAGCCCCAGTATTGGATCCAATCGATTGGGCAAATCGATTTCCTGAAAGACAGAGCCCCTGTGTTAGATCCAATCGATTGAGCAAATCGATTTCCCACTGTTTCTAAGAAAACTCGTTACCAAATCGATTGGGTAAATCGATTTCCCTGTCAATACTTCCAAAATTACATAATCAAACTCATTCACATTCATACACAACTCCAAATCTTAACACTTAGCAATTTCAACACAATTACTACAACAACTTGGGTTTCGAAATAGTTTTACAATCAATCACACTTACACTCAATCATAACACTCAATCATAACTTGATTCAAACACGACTCGTGTGCCAAGCACCCTAATGCAATGCATATATGCCAAAATGCATGGACTCGGAATTCCAAACCAAAACCCTCCTCGAAGGGCCGTAAATCATAATTGTACCGCCTATCGCGGGCCGAAGAACCAATTACCGAGGTGCCACCTATCACGGGTTTGCACGATTTACTAAAAAGTGTAAACCATAAACGTACTGCCTATCACGGGCTCGTACCGTTTACCAAGGTGCCACCTATCACGGGTCTGCACGGTTTACTAAAATAACGTAAATTGTAAATGTACCGCCTCTCACAGGCCAAAGTACTATTTACCAAGGTGCCACCTATCACGGGTCTGCACAATTTACAAAAAACCGTAAATCGTAAATGTACCGCCTATCACGGGCCAAAGTACAATTTACCAAGGTTCCACCTATCACGGGTCTGCACAATTTACAAAAACGTAAAT
Organism: Cicer judaicum; assembly: GCA_037974835.1. Lineage (NCBI taxonomy): Eukaryota > Viridiplantae > Streptophyta > Magnoliopsida > Fabales > Fabaceae > Cicer > Cicer judaicum. Next base: position 1,234,806 of record JBBPBS010001074.1, on the reverse strand, counting down.
CCTAAATGTACCGCCTATCACAGGCCAAAGTACTATTTATCAGGGTGCCACCTATCACGGGTCTGCACGATTTACACAAAGCATGAAAATGCATGAGCATATACTGACTCCATCCACAACAATCGTTAAGTAAATGCAGATATTAAAAGATTCCCCATTTTCAATACTCATTTAACTTAAACGATTTTCACGCCAAACATTAAGCAAACATACATATTAAGAGATTCCCCATTCTTAATATTCTTTTTAACTTAAACGGTTTTCAAAACAACATTAAGTAACCAAAACATTAAGAGATTCCTCATTCTTAACGCCCAGTTAACTTAAACGATTTTCAAAAACAAACATTAAGTAACCAAGACATGAAGAGATTCCCCATTCTTAACGCCTAGTTAACTTAAACGATTTTCAAACCAAACATTAAGTAACCAAGACATTAAGAGATTCTCCATTCTTAACGCCCAGTTAACTTAAATGATTTTCAAAACGAACATTAAGTAAACAAGAAATTAAGAGATTCCCCATTCTTAATTCTCATTTGACTTAAACGATTTTCCAAAACATTAGTAAACAGAGATATTAAGAGATTCCCCATTCTTAATACTCTTTTAACTCAAAACGATTTTTACAAACTCGCATTAAGTAAACGAGACATTAAGAGATTCCCCATTCTTAATACTCGTTTAACTCTAATGGTTTTCAAATTCCATACCAAACGAACTCAAACATAATATCCAATTCAATCCACGTTTCACACCAAATCACATCAATCAACAAACATCAAGTATGAACACTCCAAGTACGATAAACACGAATCAACGCAATCATAACACTCAAATACATCACATTTCATTTACTCAAAATCATACATAAATGAGTTAAATTCATTTTCCCCCGATTCGATACACCAACCCTCATCAAATTCTTTTCCACACAACCACAGATAAGTCCCTAAATGCAAACTAAAAGTTTGGAAGGAGCCCTTACCTTCACGTTAGCTTTAACGTGCGATTACGGCACCGTGAGTAAATCCGGTAAATTTTCCGCTCGCTACGCCGCTTCCAAAGTTGGTCCACTAGCACCGTAGCACGGAGGTGAGCAACTTTCCCTTCGTGAAATGAAGCTTAGATCTAGATGAAACGGGAAGGTTTGTGTTTGAATCCCTAATACCGTTTTTCTTCGTTTTCGAATCAAAGAAGAAGAGTGGAGTTGAGTTATCTTTGCTTTCGTACCCACTAAGACTTGGGTTTCTATTCTTGAACAAAAGGAAGCAAAGAAAATGAAAACTACATAACAATGGAGGAAGGGGGAGTTACGCAAGGAAGAAGAAGAAGTTTCTCTGTTTTTTTTTTTCTTTTCTTTTTCTTTCCTCTCCTTTTCTTTTCTTTCTTTTTCCTTCTTTCCTTTCTATTTTCTCCTCTTTTCCCTCCACACAAACATATATATTAATATAATTAACAAATATCTCAAAATATCTAGATATTTATTAAAATTACCATTTCGCCCATAACTTCCCAAACCACTTTTGTTAAAAATATCTTGTCTCGTCGTAACTCAATTGACAGATGGAATTTTCAGCAGTTAATTTAATTTATTTATCGACGATAAATTTTAATCGGGCATCAAAATATCTTCTTGGTCATATAAACTCCAAAATATTAATAACTTTGGCTAAAAAGCCTCCGAGTTCAATACCAACAATACACTAATATACATAAAGTACACTTTAAAATTATGGGTCTTACAGTCACCAGCCGAAATTAACAATTAACACATAACATTTAAGTTTTTAAATGCACAAAATAACCTTTCAACATAGGATGCACCTTAAAAGGGTTTCCATATGCCAAACATTCATAAACAAGGTTGAAAAATGAAGTTTTAAACAAAACAGCACTAATGTATTCAAATACAACATCTCCATATTCGAATACAAGGCTGTTTCGGGATTCAGCAGCAAAAACAGCATGCATGTATTCAAAAATTGCCTTCTAGATTCGACTACACAACAAGTCAGTAGCAAAACAGAATGTTTGTATTCAAATACAGCCTTATGTATTCGACTACACAGTAAGTCAGTGGCAAAACAGCATGTCTGTATTCGAATACACATCAAACAGCAGCAGAAAAACAGCAAAATTCAGCATTTTTCAGCTTTTTAAAGGGTTTCGAAATCAATCAACATTTACCCACAAATCCAAACAATCACACTTAGCAATTATAGCACAATCACCATGACGACTTGAGTTTCGAAAAAGTTTTGCAATCAGTCACACTTACACACAATTCCAAAACATTCACACTTAGCAATTATAGCACAATCACCACGACAACTTGAGTTTCGAAATAGTTTTGAAATCAATCACACTTAACAATTATAGCACAATCACCACGACAACTTGAGTTTCGAAATGGTTTTGAAATCAATCACACTTACACACAAATCTAAAACATCCACACTTGGAAATTATAACACAATCATCATGGCAACTTGAGTTCAAACACTCAATCGTAATCTTGAATCAAACACGACTCGCGTGCCAAGCACCCTAATGCAATGCGTATATGCCAAAATGCATGGACTCAGAATTCAAATCAAACTCTCCGAGAGTAGAAAATCGTAATTGTACAGTCTCTCACAAACCATCACTTATTACCAAGGTGCCACCTATTACAGGCCCGCACAATTTATTAATATTTAGCCTATCACAAGTCTTACACCTCTATTCCAAACACTTAATCATAATCTTGAATCAAACACGACTCGCGTGCCAAGCACCCTAATGCAATGCGTATATGCCAAAATGCATGGACTCAGAATTCAAATCAAACTCTCCGAGAGTAGAAAATCGTAATTGTACAGTCTCTCACAAACCATCATTTATTACCAAGGTGCCACCTATTACAGGCCCGCACAATTTATTAATATTTAGCCTATCACAAGTCTTACATCTCTATTCCAAACAAAACCCTCCGCGAGAGGCGTAAATCCTAAACGTACAGTTTCTCATGAATGAACACGAGCGCAGTCTCTCATGGACAAACACGAGTGCAGTCTCTCTCGGACAAACACGATTTTCATGGGTGTAGTCTCTCACAGACAAACACCAGTGCAGTCTCTCACGAACAAACACAACTTACTAGGGTGTAGTCTCTCACGGACAAACACCAGTGCAGTCTCTCACGGACAAACACAATTTACTAGGGTGTAGTCTCTCACAGACAAACACCAGTGCAGTCTCTCACGGACAAACACAATTTACTAGGGTGTAGTCTCTCACAGACAAACACCTGTGTAGTCTCTCACGGAAAAACACATTTTACCAGGGTGTAGTCTCTCACGGACAAACACGTTTTACCAGGGTGTAGTCTCTCACGGACAAACACCAGTGCAGTCTCTCACATATCAGCACGACGCGATAATCCCCGTAAGGATAAAATGAACCAACAAATCACATGGCATCATCTCATGGCCCATCTGGTCACCACTATCACCATGGCCCATCCGGTCACCATGTACAATGAAATGCATGAGCATACTCTGACTCTATCCACGACAATCATTAAGTAAATGCAGATATTAAAAGATTCCCCATTTTCAATACTCATTTAACTCTAACAATTTTCACGACAATCATTAAGTAAATTCAGATATTAAGAGATTCCCCATTCTTAATACTCATTTAACTCTAACAATTTTCACTACAAACATTAAGTAAACGTAGCTATTAAAAGATTCCCCATTTTTAATACTCGTTTAACTCTAATGATTTTCAAATTCCACACAAAACATACTCACACATATTCTCCCATTCAATCCACAATTCACATCAATTCATTTTTCCACAAAATCCGCACAAATACATCTCAAAATTTATAAATATTAATTATGAACACGTCAAACACGACAACCATAAAATTATCACAACCCACCACTCAAACACATCAAATTTCATTTCCTCAAAACCACACATAAATGAGTTAAATTCATTTTCTCCAAATCAACACTTCAACCCTAACAAATTTCTTTCCCACACAACCATAGATAAGTCCGTAAATGCAAACTAAAAGTTTGGAAGGAGCCTTTACCTTAACGTTAGCTTTAATGAGCGATTACGGTACCGCGAGTAATTTCGATAAAATATCTTCTCGCGATGTCGCTTCTAAAGTTAGTCCACTAGCACCTTAGCATGGAGGTGAGCAACTTTCCCTTCTATCTCTTCTCGAAACGAAGCTTAGATCTAGAAGAAAAGTGGAGTTTTGTGATTGACGGTTTTGAAAACCCTTAATACCATTTTTCTCTTTTTTCGAATCACAGAGGAAGAATGAAGCTAAGAGATCCTTGTCTTCTCACCCACCAAGCCTTGGGTTTCTTTTCTTGAAATAAAAGAAGGAAAAAGAAAATGGAAGAAGGAAGAAGAAAGGTCCGCGAACATGGAGGGAAACGTGTTTTAGTTCCTCTGTTTCCTTCTCTATCTCCTTTTCAACATATATATAAATATATTACTTATACTAATAATAATAATAATAATATATATATATATATTAAAATTAAAACTAAACCCACAAATATCTAATAACTCTTACACACATCACCTCACTCACATCTCACACTATTTGATAAATATATATACTCTCGTTGCAACTCAATTGCCAAATAAAATTTTCAGCAACCAGAGATATTTTTAACAAAACTTTCCGGTATTAAATCATTTGCAACGTAACTAAATTATTTTCCGACCGATAATTTTAATCCAATTTCCAAAAATATATTTTTGGCATTTAACTCACTAAATACCAAAAATTGGGCTAACAGCCTAAGAAATTCACCACAATATACATTAAAATTGTATAATTTAGGATTTAAAATTAAGGGTCTTCCAGCGCCTACATTGTATTTGTCTTCTCATTTTACAACTTTCACATTCACAATTTGACAGACAAAATTTGGATCCTTATATTTACTTATCTTTTACAATGATAATATGAAAACATCGTTATTCATATTTTCTAGTAATATATAATTTAATAGGGACAGCTGTAGTACCCCAATTTTGTCCGAACATTTAAAAAAAATTCAAAAAATAATATGTCATAACAATGTCCTTAATTTTATATATTTACGATCACATTTTATTCCACTAAAAAAAATTCAAATCAAAATTAAACTCTTAAATCTACTCCAATAATTGAGCTTACATTCTCATTGATGTTTTAACAAAGTCACCCATATAAATCATAAAAATATAAATAAATAAATAAATAAAAAGTAACAATAACTAACAAACAAATAAAAATATTGTTTTTGGTAGAAACAGAACAAGTTTTCCTCCTCCACATTTTAAGCTTCCATGTTTCTCCCATTTTGAATATTCACCAACTTTGCACTCCATCAAACTTTGCACTCCATTAAAATTTGCACTCTGTCAAACTTTTCACTCAATCAAACTTTGTATTCCATCAAAAAATAGAAGTCTCATCTTCATCAAACTTTGCACTCCATCAAACTTTGCATTCTATCAAACTTTGCACTCAATAAAACTTTGCTCTCAATCAAACTTTGCATTCCATCAAAAAATAGAAGTCCCATCTTCATCAAACTTTGCACTCCATATAATTTTGCACTCTATCAAATTTTGTACTCAATCAAACTTTGCATTCCATCAAAAAATAGAAGTCTCATCTTCATCAACTTTGCACTCTACCAAAAAGTAGAAGTCTCATCTTCAATTGTCACTCCTTAATTTTTGCTAAACAATAAAAAAACCGGAACTCAAGTTATCTACTCGACGCAACGATTTATCCTTGTAGTCTATAAATTGAGAACCAAAATTAAGTTTGAGTGGGGATTTTCCTAAAAAATTAGAATAGAGAAAATGGAGTGCTTCTTTGCTTCTAAGATCAACAAATAAAATCATAATCTTCTTAAAATATAGAGAGTTAGAGAGAGCATGAGCCACACATCACTATATTCATCATCCTTTTCAATCCCTTAGGGAACCATCATTAAATCGACTCCACAAATTACCACCACGAGCAACACCCCTTCATGGCCATTTTTTGTGAGTTTGTTCTCTCTCACTTTCTCTCTCTCTCTCTCTCTCTCTCTCTCTCTCTCTCTCTTAATAATGAAGCTTATTTCTCTATGTGTATTTGTTTATTTAAAAAAAACATTCACAATAAATAAATATTAGATTAATTAGATATGACATCTTTTTAATCTTTGAGTTTTTAAAATACAAGTTGTACCACTTGGTGGCTTTAAAACTCAATTTTAAAACCGAAAATAATAAAAGATATTCTTAAACAGATTAACTATATGAGATATCTCTTTACTCCTTGAGTTTTTGAGACACAGGTTGTACAACTTGATAGTCTTAAAACTTTTTTTTTTAAATAATATTTAGATGATACTCTTAAACAACCAATGTTTTGTTATTATTGTTAGAAATTGTTAAAATTATGCTGATGATGGAAATTTATGCGGATGGCTTGGCAACCTGTCTTTGATGATTTTTTTTAAAGAACTGTTAGAAATATTTTATTTAAAAAAATAATTGTTACAATTGGTGTGTTACAGTTAGTGCAGGGGAATGATCGATAACTAAATAAAGACGACAGAGAGATGTGTGATTGGGACTTTTGTAACTTCTCATTTTCTCTATTCTTTTTTATTTTTTGTGGTGAGAAAAACTAGAGGCAGAAAGAAGATATGAATGTGGATTGTATTAAAGAAAAATAGATAAAATGAATTATGAAAGAGAAAAATATGTGCGTGAAGCAACATGCTTGTCGTATCTATTTTGGTCCTTTTTAAAATTTGTTTTCATAGTCAAAGTTGTGTACATATATTAAATTCAGTCAAATGTATTAAATTAGGTCAAATTATCTAAAATATTTTACCTCAATTAGATTATTATTTTATTCCATTTGTTATGAAGCATTGATATATAAATTCGCGATATACTAAACCAAGACTTATCATCAATACAAAGGAGATGAGAAAATGATTATTACGTTGTTCTTTGTTTAGTGACTAGTAATATTGGTCACATGGTTGATGGTATGTATAGTATATTGAAAGAAGATTTTGAGTTGGAGAGAAAACTAATGCTCAATAACATGTCTCCTTTGAAGAGTATTCATGTATTAATTAAACACATCAATTATTGATAGTTTAATTTGATATGCTTTTCTAATTATTTTGTTTTTGTTTTATTTTGGTGTTTTCTATAGACAAAGTCAGGGTACAAAGTTGATTGTGTTAATATTAACAAACAATCAGCTTTTGATCATCTTTTTCAAAAGAACCATAAATTACATAGGGATATAGTTTTCATTTTTTTTTTGTTTTACTTTGTTTGTTTCAATGTGCGTTTTTATTTCTTTTGTTGTAGCATAAACCAAGTAGTGAAAAAAAAATAAGTGAAACAAATGTCTATATTTCACCAACCAAATCCAATTTTGAGATTGAGAAAGTTAGATGTTCAAAAGGAACTGTCCCTACTCGCAGGGTAACCTAAGATGATCTCATAGGAGGCATATCTTTATTCAATGATCATATTCTAGATCAAACTAGTTATCATAGACATATATGTTTTCTCCAATATAATCTAATTATAAATTTATTCATTTATTTTTATAAATATGACGTATATAATTATTGAATATTCAACTAATATGTCAACCTTTTGATTTTGTAGTCTGCACATTTATCTCTTATAAAATTGCATGCTCCTTACTTTGGAGTTAGTAGAACAGCCAGTGTTTATAATCCTAAAGTTTTTAAGGGCCAATCAAATTCAAGTCATATATATGTTCAAAATGGCCAGGGAGATAGTACTAATAAAATCGTTGTTGGATGGCATGTGAGTTTTAATATATCTTATTATGAAAATCTTCTTTTATCTTTTATATATATATATATATATAAAATACTTCCTAACCAACTCCATACATGATGTCAGGTATCTCCTCAATTATACAATAATGACGCAACTCATTTCTACTCATATTGGACACTAAGTAAAGGTTTATTATTTTTAATCTCTACGAACATGTGTTACAATAAAGAAAATACTTCAAATGTTCATAAAAGTTGTTCTAACTAAAATAAAAAATTGTTTCAATTATTCTAATTTTTCTGTGTTTTAATTTACGTTTGAAATAACAAATTGGAAAGTATAGTTTTATTTCTTTAAAATAGGAGGTTAGAAACACAATTTCATTTTCTTTAAAATATAACACGATGTTAAAATATTACAGCATGATAATTACAAGACTGGATGCTACAATATAGTGTGCAGTGGCTTCGTTCAGATCAATCATTCATATTACCTTGGTGCACGCATAGCACAAACATCAACTTATGTTGAAGTGATGGTTGAAATGTCAATATCTCTTTTTTAGGTCACCTCTTTTAAAATTAACATTGATTCAACTTCTTATAAGTAGATATAATGAAAAATGTAATTCATGACATATTGGGAATGGAAATAACATATTTACAAATGTTATATGTATGTATCCAGGACCAAAAAACCAAAAATTGGTGGTTAACGGTGGCAAATAAAAATATAGGGTATTTTTCGGCATCCTTATTCTCAAACCTGGCCACATCTGATGAAGTAGGATTTGGTGGGTTAACTGTAACTTCTGTCGGTGCTCCTAGTCCTTCAATGGGATCAAGACACTTTCCAGATGATAATTTTTCCCATGTCGCTTATTTTAGGAATGTTGCATTTCAGGATGTATCTAGAATATTTTATGCAGCTACTCTTGCTTTGATAGTTAAAATCAGTGATGCCCCTGAGAAATGCTATCAACTTACGTTTCACGAACCATACCCTAGGCCAATTGGTTGGGCTCTTAAATATGGAGGACCTGGTAGTTATTGTGACAATTAATTGTTATGAACAAATTTTTGTTGTATGTAGTATCATAATAAATAAAATAATATTATAATTCTTGCAGAAAATTACTTTTTTTTAAATGATTTATGCACATATGTGGTTTTTATTTTTGTGATTTTGATTATTTAATTTTTTAAAACATATTTAATTTCCGTTTTTATGGTTAATTAATATAATATTTTATATGTCTCGATTATTAAAAAAAGAGAAACTTCAATACTTCAGAAACTTCTTAGGAAAATAATAAAGAATAAAAAAATATTTTGACTTTGAGATTGGTTAATTAAGATCTGTTAGAATGTCCTTTTCTAAATTATATTTGTGGTGTGTTGAATAGATTGGTTTGTAATATTTTTAGAACATTATCCAGTTTGTATATATAATATATCCAGTTTGTATATATAATCTGAGTGCAAAAATGATTAAACGCGTGTGACAAAGAAATTTAGAAAGAATGAATAAACAAAAAACTTTTTTGGTATAAGTGAAGAAAATGAATCAAGTTCAATGAATCATATAAATTCATGTACAATGAAACAAAAATGATACCTAAACTTGGTATTTGGATAGTTGATTTGTGTTGGTATTGGTGGTAGTGTCTTTACTTTGATATTTAAAGCATATGATAGTTGTTTAAACTATCTATATACTATTTTCAAAAATAGAAGTGACATAAATTCTAACATTTTAAAATTCACATTAAGTATGTTACTTGATATTGTTGCCAACAGAAGTATAAAATATAGCCTTTCACGAACATACAGTTTTTTCAACAACACATAGAGAAATTTTGAGTGACATGATTGTTGGATATTCGGTTCTCTTCCTATATGGAGAAAGGGTCAAATATTTTAACTCATTATGTGTCACACTTATTCAAGTGGAGAGGTTGGTGATGTATGCTTGCAAACCAACATAGGAGTACAGTTGTTGCTTAAAGGAGTCAAACATGCTCCTAATGTTCGCTTGAATTTTATCTTTGTGCATATGCTTGATGATAGTGGTTTGGATAATCATTTTGCTTCTGAAAATTGGAAAATCAGCAATGGTACCATGGTTGTGGCTAGAGGGAGAAAATTATTAAACTCTATTGGACAAAAGCTATGGTTGCTAAAGACACTATGAATGTTGTGGATATGGAAACATCTTTGTGGCACTAAATGCTTAGCCATATTAGTGAAAAAAGAATAAATTGTTTAGCCATAAAGGATGTGCTTATAACATTGAAGAATATTGATTTGAAGAAATATTTGCATGGTTGGTAAACAAACTAGAGTATCCTTCAAAATGAATCCTCCCTCTAGGAAGTCAAGGTCGCTTCAATTGGTGCATTTTGATGTTTGTGGCCATTTAAAAATATTTTAGTGGTGCACTTTATTTTGTTACTTTTATTGATGATTTCTCTAGGAAACTATGGGTTTTATGCTTTCAAGGAAAAAGACCAAGTGCTGGAGAAGTTCAAATAATTTCATACTTTGGTTGAGAGGCAGACAAGCAAGAAGCTGAAACGTGTTTGTATTGACAATAGTGGTGAGTATTGTAGCCCATGAAAAGACTCCTCCTAAAACTCCTCAGTTTAATGGTTTAGCAAAGAAGATGAATTGAACAATTGTTGAAAGCATGAGGTGTATGCTCTCTAGAGCTATGTTGCCTAAACGTTATTGGGGCTAGGTACTATCTACGGTGGTACATGTTATTAATATTACTCCTATTGTCACTTTGAATAATCAGGTAACAAACAAGGTATAGGTTAGCAAGTATGTCAACTATTATCATTTGAGAGTCTTTGACTGCAAGGCTTTCGTTCATGTTACAAAGGATGAAATATTCAAGTTGAATGCAAAGCCAAAATAGTATATCTTCATTGGTTATGGTGATGATGAATTTGGCTACCGGTTTTATGATCCCATTAGGAAAAATGTTATTGTAAGTCGTGATGTATTGTTCATGGAAGACTAATCTATTGAAGACATTGATAAGGTGGAGAAGACTACACAAAAGAGAGATAACATCTTCATTGATGGTGATCCAATTCGGTCACTTGTTGTTGATTTGGATACTACTTATGGTAATATTCAGAATGATAAGCCACATGATTGTGATGATGGTCATCAACTTGGAGATGATGTAAATATTCCAACAGCTGAAGATCTTGAGTTGTCACATGGTGGGAATCTTTGTGATGCTTCTAAATCAGCTCGAACCAATGTCATGAGATCTAAAAGGTAGAGACAACAATCTACAAGGTATGTTTCTTATGAGTATGTGATTTTGACTAATGTAGGGAAACTTGAGTGTTTTCGAGAGACCATGGAGAGTGAAGAAAATCAAAAGTGGTTGGAGGTAATGCATGATGAGATGAAATTCATGCATGATAATCACACTTATGATTTGGTGAAGTTTCCAAAAGGCAAAACGGCTTTGGAAAACATGTGGATCTATAGAATGAAGCTTAAAAGTAACTCAAAGTCTCTAAGGTATAAAGCCAGACTAGTGGTGAAAGATTTCCGTCAAATAAAAGCTGTAGATTTTAATGAGATTTTCTCACATGTGGTAAAAATGTCATTGATTAGAACTGGGTTGAGTTTGGCAGCTACTCTTGACTTACAGGTAGAGCAAATGGATGTAAAAACGACATTCCATTTTGAGGAAGAGATTTACATGAAGCAACCTGATGGTTTTCTTGTTGAACACAAGGAACACTATGTGTGTAGACTAAAAAATAGTCTATACATTTTGAATCAAGCTCCAAGACAGTACAAAACGTTTGAGTCTATTATGTTTGACGAAGGATACCTGAAGACCATTTCTGACCATTGGGTATTTGCTAGAAAATTTTCTAATGATGATTTCATTATCAAGTTGTTAGATGTTGATGACATACTTATTGTTGAAAAAAATATTTTCCAAGATTGATAGGTTAAAGAAGCAGTTGAGCGAGTCCTTTTCCATGGAAGACATAGGAGCAACTAAACAGACTCTTAGCATAAAATTATGCATGGTAGAAAGGAGAATAAAATTTGGATGTCATAAGAAAATTATATTGAGAGAGTTTTGCAAATGTTCTAAGGTTGTAAGATTGTAAGTATTCCTCTTGCTACTCATTTTAAGTTGACTTCTAAACAAATTCCTTCTAGTGAAGATGAGAAAAGAGACATGGATCGAGTTCCTAATGTGTCTGTTGTGCGTAGTTTGATGCATGCAATGGTGTGTATAAGGCAAAATATTGTGCATGTTGTTGGTATAGTCAATAGATTTTTGTCAAATCCAGGTAGAGAGCATTGAAATATTCGAGGTATATTCGAGGTACTACATGTATGAGGATTTGTTTTGGAGGTGACAAATTTATTTTGGTGGAGTACTCTAACTCACATATCACTAGAAGTCCACTTCAGGCTACATGATTAAATTTGTAGGAGTTGTGGCATGGCAATCCATATTACATAAATGTGCAGCATTGTGTAAAACCGAGGCAAAGTTTATTGCCATTATTGATGCTTGGGTTAATTCATCACAAATATGTATTATTTGTCGATTGTCAAAGTGTTACTCAACTTGGAAAGAATTCGACATTTCACAGAAGTTCCAAACACATTGATGTGAGGTATCATTAGATACGTGATGTTTTGGAAGCTAAGTTGTTGGAGTTGGCTAAAGTTCATACATATTTAATGGTTATGATATGATGACTAAAGAATTACCAAGAGGGAAGTTTAAAACTTGTTGTGATATCCTCGTTTTGACGATTATTTCCACGTAGTCATGAGGAAGAGATATGTTGGGTATTGGGCTCTTTTACTATGTAGAGAAAGGCTCTACGAGATATACTGCCCCAACTCTTCGGTCCTCACTACCCTCCCCGTATAAGTAGCCCTGCTTAAGATGGGGTCGTATATTGTAAGACCCTAAATTTTCTAAATTTTAAATTATGCGATTTTAGAGATTTTTGTGTTAAATTTCTTAGGCTTTTAGCCCAGTTTTTGGTATTTAACGAGTTAAATGCCAAAAATATATTTTTGGAAATTGGATTAAAATTATTATCGAAGAATAATTTATTTACGTTACGAAGAATTTAATACTAGATAATTTTGTTAAAAATATCTCTGGTCGTTGAAAAAATTTATCTGTCAATTAAGTTGCGACAAGAATAGATGTTTTTATCAAAATAGTTTGAGAACCTAAGTTCTTTTGCTTTCTTTTACATTAAGAAAAGAAACCTAAGGCTTGGTGGGTGAGAAAGAGAAGATTTCCTAGCTTTCCTTCTTCTTCTCTTATTCGAAAACGAAGAAAAATGTGTTAGGGGTTTTCAAAACCGTCAAACACAAATCTCGACTTTTCTTCGACTTTTGAGCTTCATTTCGAGAAGTGACAGAAGATAAAGTTGCTCATTGCCACGTTGCGTTGCTAGTGAGGTAGTTTTCGAAGCGACGTCACAAACTTAAATTTTATTTGAATTAATCGCAGTGCCGTAATCGCTTGTTAAACCTACAACGGAGGTAAGGGCTACTTCCAAACTTTTAGTTTGCATTCAAGATATTATTTGTGATTTTATGGAAAAGAAATTTAATGTATTTAATGTGTGAATTTGTAGAAAACGAATTTAATGCGATTATATAATGGTTATGTGGCTTAAAAGCTTATTTTATAGATTAAAAACATGTGTACTTTTCTTTGGAACACCAAATAAGGTGAAATATAATATAACAAAAAATATTTAATTTAAAAACCATTTCTTTAAAAAAAAAGAAAAAAGAATATTTCTTATAGAAACTTTGAATGCCAATTTTATTTTAGTGACTGAAGTTTATTACCTAGTTTACTTTTTCGAACTAGTTATTAGTTTCACAAAAACTGTGGTGCTTAACTATTATCTATTTTATACAGATTGATAAAAATATCATAAAAAATTGTGAATTTACTAGTTTATATTTATTATTTTGTTATTGATTTATTTGCATTATTATAAATATAAAATATAAAATAATAACTAAATAAATATGTAAAAAAAAATTAAATAAACTGTATAGATAACATGAAATTTAAGTGTACGATTAAAATAATAATTAATATTACATTTAAAAATATTTAAATTTCGACAATTTTCTTTTAAAAATCAACCGATAAAGTATTCAAAAAGTAAAACTATAATTACATAGCTGAAAACTTCATCTTATTGAATTTCATTTACTTCCATATAATATAAGTAATCTGAAATGACCGAATTCACACATAATTGGACAACATAATTACAACAAATCAACAAAGGCAAAGATTCCAATCATGCAATTTAACAATGTTAGCTTTATTTTCCTCAGTAGTAACGCACTATGGCATGTGCACAAAGGCAAATATAGCACTTGATATGCCACCGTCTCATAATGTGATCATTGTCTTTCGAGGAACAAAGAGAAAATCTCACCGGCAACAGCAATGTTTAAATAGAGTTATAATAATATATTTATTCATTAAAATTATACTCCTTTAATCTCAAACAAATAATGCATTTAATCACTTTGCACAAATATATTAAATAAAAAGAGAATAATAATTTTATTAAATTACTCGTATTGTATTTATTATAAATATAAAATTAAGAATAATAATTTCATAGTGATGTAAACAATATTAATTACAATATAGACAAAAAATTGCATATTTGCATTAGAAACTTAAAGCTCCTCTATTAGGACAACTCTTTTTTTGCAAACATGATCGTTATCATGAGGCAAAGATAATAAGAATTATACAATTTGATTCTTACCCTAGCATTCTCTTAAAATAATTAATTTTATTTATGAATGATAGGTTTCACTAATCTATTTAAACAATTCTAAATAATATTATTATTCACCAAATGGCTTGAAACTAAGTCTAGAAAGAAGGGAGTTGAATAGAATTTAAACTTCTAAAATTGTATTGAAAATTTTTCGAAAATAGAAAAATGAATTCTGAAATGTGTTGGACTCACTTACAAATGTAGTTGAATTTCTATTTGAAAGTATGATAGTATTGAAATAAACTAACATAAAAATAATTGAATTTGATTGAAGATTTTTAAAATCTTTTGGATTCAATAAATTTTGTAAAGATATCTAAAAACCACTTAATGAATCACAGTTAATATAAACATATACCAATTCAAGATGTCGAGAACAATGTAAAATTGAAATTTCACCCAATTAAAATTAAGATAAGATTCAAAAACATAAATTTCTAATGTGATAATATATCTATCAATTATAGCACAAAATAGAAACATTTGTCATAAAACATTGATAATAATGAAATCAATTAACAAACTAAATTGCATAAATTAGAGGGAGGAAAAGAGAGAATCACATAGAGACTTGAATTGATTTCTCTACTTTTTTCTGGCATGTAGATTACCCTAAATCTCTATTCAATTGAATGAGAGGTTGTTCCTTTAATTTTTTATTTCAAACGTTTACAAGATCCATCAGAAAATGTTGCATACACATGTATACCAATCTCTTCTTCCTAAATGCTCTTAGAACAAAATTCTTGAAACAATTCTCCAAAAATTATGAACCTTACCTTCAAGATGAAGATCTTAAAAGTGTTGGAAACACAAGAAATGAGGTTTGAAATGTGTTTACCATTTTTTAAATTATTTTTCTTTGATAAACTAAAAAAATATTTTTTATCAAAACATTCAACTTTGATTATAAACCAATTTAAATACCAATTGAAGTTGAATCATAAAGAACTATTTAAATTAAACAGATGACATAGGCGAGAGGGATACGAGTATTTTCATACGTATTCATAATAAATTATTGCTACATCTAGTCATCCCCTTACAGAGATATTTTGACTCAGTATAGTGGACGACTTAATCCACTATAATTCAATATTAAGCAACTATTATTTACTCTGCCTTTTCAAGCTTTAAGCATTCTTCTTTTATCTCTTCAAGCTATACCACTAACAAAATAGGAAATTGTCGTTGAGAATTATACCTATTCTTACATCTCTTCCAATACTCCATTTGTGTTAAAGAGTTGTTATCACTATTGGTCTTGAGTAAATCAATTCAAGTATATGCCTAAACTAAAACATGATATTTTTAAGAACTCTTACTTTCATTTAGAGGATAATACAATTTAATCATATATCAATTCAAGTGTATTGGACTGCTTTATTGATTTACATCGATTTCTAATAACTCTGATTAGATAGGATTTTTTTTTTTGTTCAATCTTTCTTTTGATATGTTCAAGACTTTTGTAGAAACTATTTTGGTGAACCAAGATATATTGTTGTGTAAACTCATATTCCCTTATCTCCTTTATTTATCACTTGCACAACATTAATCACCTTGTGAAGTTTTATTATTATTATTATTATTATCTAACCATGAACATTATCCTTTTATCAAACTAAGATCAATCTTGAGTTAATTTTTTTTTTTAAAAAAAAAAAAAACATAACTTAATTTTAAAAAGGGGGATCACAATTCAACCCCCTTTTATTGTGATCAACATTGTCACTTCACACTCACTCTAACTTCATGTACAACATAAATAGGCAAATGAATCATTACATCCAAAAAAACAAACTTGGAGAAAAAATCATCTCCAAGTGACAAAGTATTTCTACAATATCTCCATTTAAATAATACAAATCTTACACTTGGATAACTTTTTGACACAAAGAGCGGAAAAATGGCCCAAGATGAATTAAAGGTATAGCCATTATATTTGGTATTGTGCTCTTTATTGCTTCTTGTAATAAGTAGTGTAACATAAAATCGCATCATGACTCTTGTAACTAAATATCTTTTTATCGCCAACATGCACACATATTTAAATGTTGGAAGCACTCTCATCGAATAACTTGGTAGCTTTCAAAACACCGCAAAAATTAGACATCTCTTGGGAATTCATTGAGAAACCTTTGCAAACTTTTTCTAGCCTCTGTGAATCTCTATTGGATGAAGTTCCTTCTAAATTCCTATATCTTGCTAGTAATAACGAGCATTAACATGATATTTTGTCTTTCTTAAGATGTCCAAAAGAGTCTCAATAATACTATCACATATGTTTTTCTCAATATGCATTACTAAAGTATTTTGAGCCCCATACGACAACTCAACAAATATTAGCTTCTTCTTCCATGGACCATCATTTTTCTTCTTTTTTCAAAATTCATTCTCAAAATTTTTTAAGCTTTAGAAACTGTCTATACCTTCTAGCATAGGTGGTGTGACCTATGTTCTTTATTTCTATTGGACGGCCTTTTATTGGCTCTCCAAGCATGACTAACCGATAAAAAAACATGATGATCAATATAACGCATTTTGTGACTATGTCTCAACTAGGTTGAATTAGTGTTATAATTGCAACACACACATGCCAACTCTCCTTTGGTGCTCCAAACTGACAACATAGGATATTCAAGATAGTCACCAATAATCCATAGCAGAGATGCCCACATTTGAAATGTTTGATTTTTGAGGCATCATATGTTTTACTCAAAATTCTCATATTTTCTTTTGCTTCTTAATCAACGACTGAAGGTACACATCAATATCATTTCCAAATGAGTGTATACTCAAATTTCATACACATCCAAGGTGAATAATTGTATACCACCATCAGGACTGACCATGTACTATGCAATATACTCATAGTTCTAAACGGATTGAAACCATTAATTGATAAGTCAGGCCTTACATTACGATGCTTGAAAGCAAAATCGGGATGAGGCGTGTCAAAATTCTCCTATGCTTGGCCATCAGCAGGTTTCATTAATTTACCATCCTTTGGGAGACCTTCTTCTTTCCATCTCATCAACTCGGTTGTTTTCAAACACATAAATAGTCTTTGAACTGTATTATCATACTTTGGATCCTTAAACGCTGAATCTACTTGAGTAAATTTCGTCCATCATGAAGCTTTACAAGTGCTACAAGTATCGTCATTTTCATGATTTTTTTTAATACAACATACAATCATTTGGGAATGCATGAATTTTTTATAATCAAGGCCTAAATCCTTGACTATGGCTTTTGTTTGGTTAAATGATGCAGGAGTATTCAAATTAGGCATGACTAATTTCAATAGCTTCAAAAGAGCATTGAGCAATACATTGTTCCACCAATGAAGACACTTTAACAATTAAAGTCGAATTATAAATGATAAATAGTAAAATTTTCGCATCCCGGATACAACTCTCGCTTCACCTCATTAATCAAATTATTAAACTTTTTAGCATCCTCATTGAGTCCCTTTTTGCCTCCCTCTCCATTTTTCATGGGACTAAATGTGTCCTAAAGTCATTGATGTCATCGCCTAAGTCCTCTTGATCTTCCATATGATCGTCAATTTCCATAGGCACGATATTTGCCCTCCGTGGTATACCCAAACATTGAAGCCTTGTACAAAATCAAATCATATCATATGATCACATACCACTTTTCTTCTTCTCCAATAGCGATTTCTACACTTGGCACAAGGACATAAAATTAGGTGGCATTGAGGTTTTCCTTTGCTGAAGGCAAAATCTAAAAAAAGCTTTTACACATTTATGATATTTTGAATTAATTCTACGAAGTGTAGTCCACTATTTGTCAATCACTCAAAATAACAAAAATAATATTATATGTATTGAAATTTAACACAAATAAAATTATAATATCAATGCAACTTAATGATTTTGTAAAAAAAAATCCATGCAAAGAAGGATAAACAAAATAAACTATTTGAGACCACTTGAAATCGTAAAAAAAAAATTAATAAATAAATACAATACAATGAAAATTAGCAAATTAAAAATCAAAGGACTTTAGCATTAAACGAAAAAGTTGATTAATGTCAAAATGCACCATCAAGGTTTTGATTCATATAAATTAGAATTGAACGACAATGCATAATTTTTAATAAAATAAACAAATATAATAAACAATAATCAGAATTTTTTTTTATCGATTATCTTCAAAACACCATTCTCTTAATGCAGGATTTTTATTTATCCATTATATTCAAAACAAAGCAACAATTAGTTCTAAAATAATCCATAATACACAAAGTTAATCCCAATGACTTCTACACCTAATTATTAACATTTGCTTTCTAACGTTAATGTGAATTAAAGTAACAATTGGGATTATAATATCTATTAGTGAGCAACATAAACATACATAGGCATGCAAGTTAAAAATTATACCAGTTCCAATATCATAATAACACAAAATCCTACATGCTTATGTTTAATAAATTAGGATTCTATCAATAGCTTCAAACAAAAGAAGGAAACAAGCTATAACATAAGCAAGAAAATAACAATATTAAATACAAAATATACCTTTCTAAGAATGATTTGCAATCTTCTATCTTGTTGATTTTCTTTCACCAAGAGAAATCACGCAATGAACTAAACCTTTATTTTCTTTTATGTTGATTTTAAATAGTGACTCTTTACTATTACTCTGGACCGGGCTTATGCCCCAAGTTCTTAGATTTTTTATAGTTTCGCGGGAATTGTAATGACGTCGAAGATGCAGCAAAGCGATTATTTGGATTGATGATTGGAAGAAGTGAAGTTTGATGCCACCCATGTGTCCTAAATACCCAATCATCCTTAGTTTATAGTTTTAAGAGCAGATTAAGATTCTTTTGAAGAGTTTTAATTATTTTCCCTTCCTTTTTGAAATTTTGTTGTTGCAATAGGAATTATTTATCTAAAAACATTGTGACTATTTTTGTTCAATTTGAATTGATCGATTGTGAATAAGTAACTCGTGTTGAAACAATCGTATAATATGTGACAATGAATTATTCAAATTTTTAACCATCAGCACAATTGATTCTCAAGATTAGTATGATGTGGTGGAAAATCTGGAGCCTGTTAAAGGCATGGACAACTATTTTTTTCAAAGCAATGCAAAAGAAATTGGAGTGAATTGGTTCCAACTAAAATATGTGTTTTTGGTTGGTGGGTGTTACAAGATAAGATCCCAGCTAGAGTAAATTTGTGGCAAATAGGGGTTGTTATTAGTGATATTTATTAACAATATTGTATGTTGTGTTTTGACCATTTAAAAATAGCAGAGTGCTTTCGGGGTGTAGAATTCAATGCATGAGTGGCTGGTTTGGGAGCCATTAGTTTGGAGCAATGAGTTAGTGGAGAATTGCTTGAACTTTGATTCATGGAAAAAAAAGGTATCTCATTTAATTAGGCTATCAAAAGTTTGGAGTATTTAGTCATCACCAAAACGTGGAAACTAAATATTAATAAACAATTTTAGATTATTATGCTTTCAAGAGCTTCATTGTTGCATCCATTGCAACTAGGGATTTCAAATCCCTTTTACTCATTATCATGGGCCAAGCCCAAGATCAACTAATCCTTTTTTATTTTCTTTTCTAGTATTATAATACTAATAATAATAAGTTTACTTGGTGTGTCCCACTTAAAAATCACCACCCAATAAATATCCCCTCACGACATAAGTGGGTACTTGTCAGTTATATTCACCTTCTTTCTACAACATATTATCGTCGACACATACAAAGTCTTTGTCATCGTATATGAATCATTTTCATTGGTATGCATCTTCTCAATCGAGAATGACTTCATCTCCAACACATCTCGTATCCAATGTTATTGCACCTCAATATGCTTCGACTTTGCACAAAAAATTGGATTCATATTGAGATGGTTCACACTTTGATTATCATAGAATAACACAAACTTGTCTTGCTTGAGGCCTAACGCTTGTAGGAATTTCTTCATCTAGAAGAGTTCCTTAGAAGCTTCAGTTGTTGCAACGTACTCAATCTTAGTAATGGATTATTCAACACACTTTTGTAACCTCCATTGTCAAGACAAATTCCCCCTCAAAAGTCAGCACAGCATATAACCTATAGTAGATTTTCTATTATCAAGATCATTTGTCATACTTGCATCTGTGTAGCCATCTAACACATGTTAACCACCTCAAAAAGATAAACAGGCTTTGGAAGTACCTCTAAGGTTTTTGAAAATCTACTTCACTGCTTGTCAATTATCTTTACCAGGATTAGAAAGCAATCGGTTGACAACTCCAACTTGATAAACAATATATGACTTTGTGCATACCATACCATAGCATACATCAAATACCAACTAGGGATGCATAAGGAACTTTCTTTATATCTTCATTATCTTTATCACTTGTAGAACATTATTCAGAATTCATTTTTAAAGGACTAGCATGTGGAGTATAAGTCGATTTGCAATTGCTCGTGTTAAACCTCTCTAACACCTTTCCAATGTAAATGTAATGAAACAACCACAATTTATCATTCTTCCTATCACGAGTGATTCTAATGCCTAAAACTTGTTTTGTAGGACTCAAGTCTTTCATTGTCAAATACTTACTTAAATCTTTCTTTAGAAATTGAATCTTCCTAGTGTCATGACCAACAATCAACATGTAATTCACATATAACCAAAGAATTATATAATCACCATTGGGGAATTTATTGACAAACACATAATTGTCAGAATTGTTTAACCAAACCCATGTTGAGACAAAATCTCTCTCAAATAATTTTAATAATAACAAAATTACTTAAGAGATTACGATTGTGCTTAATGACTAATTTGTGTTTTGAGTGAATTCTTATAAGAAAAGGATAAAATTAATAAGTTCAAAAGGAGAAAGTTCACTAATAAGATCAAAAGGAGAAAATTCAAACTCAATTCATCAAGTGTTCAAAATTGGAGGATAGGATGAACCCGTGAAAGGATGATTTTCAAAGATGAACAAACAAAGCATTTTAATGAAAGAGGTCAGAGGCCAGTTTTATCTGGTGTGAGGATGGGATGTACGAGATCCGAGGATGGCCAGTACGAGGATAGTCAATACGATGTAAAAAGATGGATCTATAGTCAACATCGTTCTCAAAAGTTGAAAATGACCTAACACTTCAACTTACAAAAGGATGTAGCTCAAAAAAGTCAAAAATACAGCCTTACTTGTCTTGATGAATGAAAAGAGAAAAGGACATCTCATGACCAAGTACCTAGGAGGTTTTAATTTCCTGCTCGAGGATGGACTGCATTTGTCCAAGGACAGCTAGATGACAGTTTTGTAATTAGGATCAAAGACCTTGGACTTTTTGATCAAGTCCCCCAACGGTTATAAGATGTTTGCCACATGAAAAGAGCAACACAAGATCTCTATAAAAGGTTGGGAGCTCTCCATTATCAAATACACAACAACATTGCATAAAAAGGTCAAGAATCTCAAAGCTATCAAGAGCAATATACATCCTCTCTTTATACTTTTTATAATCCTTCACTAGATCTTTGAAATATCTTTTTAGAAAGTGTTTAAGAGAAGAGAAACAATCATACACATATCACTTTGAAATTTCCACGTGAGTTTCACTTGGAAATAGTTCAAACGTGTAAGAAACAAGATTGTAAGCTTGGTGAGGCTAAGGAATACACAAAGTGTAATCAACCTCTGTGAGAGGTTAATCAGTTTGATCAATAGTAAAAACTCAAAAGTGTGTGAGGACTAGACGTATCCTTCATTGGGCGAACCATTATAAAAGTTGTGTGTGTCACTGCCTACTCACTCTTTTTTTTTATTCAGCTTAAATTCAAAGGTTTAAATACCTCTCCTTGCGATTCTCATCCTCCCTTAGAGGATAGGTTTTCAAAAATAAGTAAAAAAACCTTTTTACAACAAAATCCCTATTCAACCCCCTTCTAGTGATATTTAGTTACATCAACCCATGTTTATCCATAAAAGAATTCAATTTCTTATACCATTGTTTTGCTTATTTGAGCCCAAACAAACTTTTCTTTAATTTGTAACCAGTTTCTTTTTACCCTTGACTCTAAAGCCCTCAGGTTGCTCCATATAGATCTCTTTCTCCAAATTGCTAGGAAGAAATGTCATCTTCACATTTTTAAACTTCAAGGTTCAAATTAGTTATTAACCCAAGTACAACTCGGATTGAGGACACTATCGCCTCTAGTGAGAAAAAATTCTTCAAAGCCAATACAATTTCTCTAATTAAATTCATTCACACCCAATCTTGCTTTATATCTTCATTGGTAACTATACTTTTTTCCTTTATCTTGTATACGCATTTGTTCTTGAGTGTTTTTCTGCCATTAAGAAACTTCACCATCTCAAATGTGTGATTCTCATGCAAGGAAATAATTTCTTCTTGCATGTCCTTCAACCACTTTTATTTATCAACATTTGAAATGGACTCTTGATAGTACTCTGGTTCTCCATTATTAGTGATCATCACATATTCGTGTAAAGGAGATATCTCTATGAAGGTTTATGTCCTCTAATAGACTGTCTCAATTCATGTTCAAGTGGAACCGGCTCATTATGGTGAGGAACATAATCATTAGTTATATTATCATAATCTACTTGTATATCTCCCCCATCAACAAAAGTTTCAACAGGAGGATTATGAACAACTTCAATGTAACTTATGGAATTTGATTTATGTTTATCAATTTAATCAAAGTCTTCAGTTGTCTAGTCTCCAAGAAATACCATATCTCGGCTTCTGATAATTTTCTTATCAATTGGATCCCATAATTTATAACCAAATTCTTCAACACCATAACAGAAGAAAAGAAAACACATTGTTTGAACCTATCATCTTTTGATACGTGAACAAAACATCTACAGCCAAACACTCGCAAATAATGATAAGAGATATCTTTCTTGGACCATACTTTGTTTGCAACATCACCATCAAGTAGAATAGAATGAGAAGGATTACTTAAATCCACTGTAGTTTTCATTGATATACCATACAAAAACTCGACAATTTGTCATGAGAATGCATGCACCTGATTTCGTCATTAATAGTACAATTCATTCTCTCTACAACACTATTATGATGAGGTGTCTTTCGAATTGTTTTCTCAAGTCTAATTTCATGTTCTTTACAATACTCTTCAAATAGACTGTTGTATCCACTACTATTATTTGATCGAACACATTTTAATTTTCTTCCTTTTTCTATTTCAACATTTCAAAAGAAAAGTCAACACCTTTCCAGAGAAGTCATCAATAAAAGAAACAACATATGATGCACCATCAACAGATTTCCTATCCATCATGCAAACATCAATATCAACTAAATCAAGAGTATTTTTCCTTCTATGAGGATCAATATTATGAAGAAAAAAACTCTATGTTGTTTTCCAGCAAACCAATGAGTGCAATTTTTTAGAGGTGTACCTTTATCGAAAGAAAAAAAAATTATTTTCTTGTATGTTGAGTCTTTTCTCACTAAAGTGACCAAGGCGCATATGCGATAAATGAATATATTCGTCTTTAATTTCATTCACTTCCTCCATGCAAAGCTTCACAAGCATCCTTTATAGAGGAGTTAAACTTTGCTTATTTTCTACTACTAAAGACCCTTTAGTGATTTTATATATACCACCACCATCAAAGTAAGTGTGATAATCCTTAATATCTAAGGCTTTCATATAAATCAATTTGAGATGGATATCACGAATATGTCTAACATTCTTCAATTGAAGCTTGCATCCAACACCTGTTGTAACCCAAACAACTCCCATATCGATGATTTTACATACTCATTCATCTTCAATTTTTATTGTCCCAAATTCACCAACACTGTAGGATGAAAAGAGATGCAACTACAATTGTATCTTTATCATTTTTCTTCTTTTTGTCATCATTTTTTTCCTTCATTAATCTCTCTTGATGAGCCTACAATTTCGTTTTATGTGACCCACTTTGCCACAATTGTAGCACATCAAGTATTTTCTAGTCCTCGACTTACTTTTTGACTTGCTACAATTTTTAGTATTGTAAAACTTATGGAAGTTTTCGGATTAACTTCTCCCTATGTGACTCTGTAACTAGTGTTGTTGACTTTGAGTAAAAAAAAATTAAACTACTATCCTTTCTCTGAGTTTCTTCATTCAATGTGATCTCTTTAACTATTGACGTTTTTAACATTCTGCTTGGAGTTGAATTGGTCAATGTCACAACAAGGACTTCCCAATTGTCAAACAAGGAACTCAAAAGATACAACACTTGCAACTCATCGTCCATTTTAATATATGCAATAGTCAACTGATTCACTGTATTATGTAAAGTACTCATACGCTTTGACATTGCATCCTCATCTTTATATTTTATATTCACCAGCTTCTGAATTAAGAATGTTTTATTTTGCACATTATTCCTCTCATACAACTTTTTTAATTTATCCCACATCTTATTAGCATCTGACCATTGCCTTTCTATTCATCTTCTTCTAGTCAATATCAAATTTATCTTTGGGTTTAACAGTGTACTCCTCAAGAGGATCATACAAATCTTTTCTATATAACATGTCTTCCATTAGGATCTTCCAAAGTGTGTCATTAGTACAGTTGAGTTTAATCATATTTGAATCTTTATTTTCCTCTTTCATTTAAATGCACAAATCAAACCATCTAAGCGCTGATACCTATTGGGTCATGAGGGGAGTCATGGGATCATTCATATTAGGCCAGGAGCAACCACACAAGTGAGTTGGACACCACATTCTAACTCAAAACTTTACCACATCAGGTTTATAAAAGGTCATCTCACTTATATGTTGTACAACATTCCTTTTTTTAAGCATTGTTGGACTTCTAACTCACACTTACTACACAACACCAACAACAAAATTACTATCCACAAAGATTTAACATCCCTTTATGCTTGATTTTGAGTCCTTGAAGGAATTTTTGTTTCTTTCATATGTTTACTGTCTTCATATCAATTTACTAATGTTACTCATTGTGGTTGTCGCCTGCAAAGTTTGTGAACAAAATATATACTTGCCTATCCAGGCCATATGGTACAATCGTTAAATGTCCCAATGGGCATAGATTCAATGAAATAGATTGAAAGAAATGTTAGGAGAGGGCTTACTATTTAATTGCTTCAATATATGCATCAATTTTGCTCACATCAATGCTAAAAGCAGCTCTTACAATTTATTTTTTTTCGGTAACGCTTTAAAGAACTTCTAATGGTCTCTTTTGATTTGAAAATGGAATATAAGATAGGAGTTGAGTAGCTTTTTCAAATGAATTGAATAAGTTTTTTTTTTTTGTTGTTGCAAGTTATTAAATAAAAATTATAAAACAAATCACTCAACAAATGAATATTTTAATAATTGGACTTATCTTTTGAAAAGATTTAAAGAAAATGGGTTGGTTTTGAACTTTTCAACGTTAATGTCATGTTTTAACTTTTTTTCTGCAATATTTTGTTCTACTTGAGGTTGTATTACTACCTTTAGCATATATTTATGTAAAAGATTAAAATTACAGGTATTTGACAATCAATATTACATTTATGAGAGTCGAATTGCATGTGTAATCTTAATCACATATAGATTACATGTATTTGATAATTAAGATTTAAATGAAGACATAGATTATCAATAGTCAATGACTTATAATCTATATATCCATGTAACATAAAATATACTCATATTTACATAAAGGATACGAAGGAGAAAGACAAAACAATAAGAGTCATCAAAACATTTAATCAAGGAAGAGAATAAAGACGTAAGTGATGGACAAAGAACTAAGAAGTTAAAGTTGCAATCTCACTCAAGAAAAATATTTAGTCTCTAATATGACTTAATATCTTATGACTTAATATCTTTAGAAGCGGTTAGAATTATTTATATTTTTACTTAGAATATTCTTTAGTTTGTTAGACATTTTTCTAATATCCTTATTTTAAGAATCTGATTCATAAATATGTTATTAATTAGGATATTTTATTAAAATATATCATTATATTACACTCTAACTTTATATATAAAGCGATAAAAAAATGTGTATGATATATTATATTTCATACAAAAAAAATATATAGTTTTTCATACAAAATAGAAAACCATGAATGGCATCAAATTTGAGGAAGGACTCTATATTTACACTTCCCTCGTTGCACATATGAGGAATGAGAAAATGTTGTAGACATCAAGTACTGTTGGAAATACCTTGAGATGCAATTCGACCATACTTTACAAAAGGTATGGTCATTGACCACGTTAATTTCACCTTATTCTTTTTTTCTTTTTATTGGAACACATGCACAAAGGTCATCAATTGATACCAAAGAGAAAGCGGTGCTAATGATTGTTAGAATCCGGTTCTTTTGCGACACAAAGGGTGAAAGGGCATATCAAGAGTTTTTTTACCCTTTAGTCTTTAACGACTATAATTCATAAAATATGTCCTCAAATCAAATGGATCATGGTGGCGATAATGTACAATGCATATGGCCTACCACTTTTTTTATTTTTTTTATTTTTTTCTTATTTTGTAATTTCATTTTTGATGAAATGATAAATATTATCAATGCGTAAATACCATTAAATGCAAGTCATTGTATGTTATTTATCTCATCGAATATGTACTTATTTTGATAATATAAAAAAATCTATAATATTTAAAAGAAAAAATTATTTTTTTTAAATTTTATAAAAACTTAATTTAAATTTTTAATTTGAAATTGTTAACCTGATTGAACCGAAATAAATAAATTTATTCTTCATGGATCAGATTGGTTGGGATTTTATGAAATAGATAGCAAAAATCAAATCAAACAGGTCGATTTTTTTTATTGCTTCGAATTCTTTTTGTCTCAAAAATCAATCTAAACACATATTTACATCCATGCTAGAACTACGATCTCCTCATAGTCCCTAAACTCTTAACTTGAGTTATTTGTACTTAAGTCCTTAGTTTTTTTAAAAAAAATTCTAGAATCTGATTAGAAATTATTTGTCCATGAGATTTCAGCTCAATAGTAATTAAGTGTTTGACATTGTTATTTAAATGTTTATAGTTCAAATACCCTTAGGAACAATTGTAAATGTTGGAGTTGGTTGAAATTATATATCTTGAAATAGTCTTACATAGCTTAGTTTTGCAAAAGAAGAAAGAGATCAAAGCTATAATATGGCTTTAATTCTTTATAACAAGATATATCATTTAGAAACACTTTAAGTTTGTATTTGATTTTTTTCTTTCTCTTTTTTAGAATTTTGTGAGGGGTAGTTAGATGTTTTCTTTTTAGAGTATGGTTGAGTTGTGGGAGTATTTAAGAGAAGTATTTGTGGTTTAACAATTTTCACATGTTGTTATTCTCTAGTCATGGTTTATTTCCTCATATTTTAGAGTTTATGCATTATATTTTTGTGTTTTAATTGTGTTATTTAAATTTCATGAAGCTATTTTCCCCCCAACATTTATTATCATTAGCTTTTTTAACTTTGAAGTGTTGTTTGGAAAGGTTTTGACTAGGAAAGACTTTGTATTAAAGTGATCTTTTGTAGCTCACCTTTCTTTCTTGGAAAATTACCTATGGTACAGTTCACAATGTTCATACCACTATAATACCAAATTTTTCTAGTGTTGTGAAGTTAGACGTAGAGAAATTTTATAGAAAAATCAATTTTGCCTTGTGAAAAATACAAGTCAAAGGTGTATTGATACAATCAAGATTACACAATACTCTAAAAGAAAATATTTCCAACATGGACGAAGATAAATGAGAGAAATTAGATTGTGTTTGGCTAAGAATGTTGTTGCAAATGCGCAAGACAAATCGACAATCAAAGAGTTTTGGGACAAACTTGAAGAGTTATATTAGGTAAAGGGCATCTCAAACCGATTATTGTTGAAAAAGCAAATTCATAACTTATGCATGGATGAATATATGAAAATATATGAACATCTAAGTGCTCTCAATAATATTATATCTAATATAGGAAGCTATTAGAGTGAAGATTGACAATGAAGATAAAATATTAAGACTCATATGGTCTTTTTCATCTTCTTATGGGCATATCAAACAAGTCTTGATATATGGGAAGGAAATTTTGATCTTTGAAAAATTTGTCAACAAAATTATTTATGAAGAAAATATATTAAAAATCGGGAATAACACTTAATCGAACTCAATGTTGGTTGCTAGAGGTAAGTCTTATGTGAAGAAAAATCATGAAATGGTTTTGAAATGTTAAAAATGAGAAAAGTCTAGACATGTGAAGAATAATTGCTCTAGTATACAAATGTCAGAGATAGACTCTAGATCGAATGCTAGCAACATCTCCCTCAAGAAGAAATATAATGATTTTCTCTAAAAATGATAATGATAAGTGTATCTCACATTTTCGTGTTGCCATGAAAAATGATAAATTATTGTTGGTGGATTAGCACAAGGTCATGGGTTGATTTTTGGTAGATTAATCAAGAACTTCTAAAGACAATCAACATAGAAGTTACATCATTTGCTTTCATGGTTTTTCAGCATGTAGAAAAATTTAAAACAAATAAATTTTTAGTATTAATTTTTTATATTGTAAACACATTTTATAAATATATCAAATAATATTTTATATATATATATATATATATATCTGTGCAAGTATTTAAAACAAATAACATTAAACACGATTTTATGTGAAATATGACTAAAGGAACGTAAATTATTAAACTCTTCAAAGTTGAATATTGTTTAAGAGACTTGCAAAATTTGTCAAAAGAAAAACACATGCATATTTTAGTCATCAGAAATTTTGTTCTTTCAAATTTAATCTATAAATAATTTGTTTACTTTTAGTCTTAAAAAAATAAACAAAATATGAGTGTTTGTTAGTCTCAAAAGAATCTCTATAAAATTTAATATGGGACCAGAAAATAATAAAATTTATTTACCTAAACTTAAAAGCTTCTATTTTATATAGATTAAAAACATGTGTACTTTTCTTTGGTACACCAAAAAAGGTGAAATATAATATAACAAAAAATATTTAATTTAAAAATTATTTATTTAAAAAAATATTTATTTTCATCAAAAGAACGGAAAAAAATGTTTCTTATAAAAACTTTGAATGGCGATTTTATTTTAGTGACTGAAGTTTATTAACTAGTTTACTTTTTCGAACTAGTTGTTAGTTTCACAAAAACTATGGTGCTTAAATATTAACTATTTTATACAGATTAATAAAAATATGATAAAAAATTTATGAATTTACTAGTTGATCTGTATTATTTTGTTATTGATTTATTTTCATTATCATAAATATAAAATATAAAATAATAACTAAATAAATATGTAAAAAAAAAAATTTAAATAAGTTGTATAGATAATATGAAATTTAAGTGTTCGATGAAAATAATAATTAATATTACATTTAAAAATATTTAAATCTGGACAATTTTCTTTTACAAATCAACAGATGAAGTATTCAAAAAGTAAAACTATAATTACATAGCTGAAAACTTCATCTTATTGAATTTCATTTACTTCCATATAATATAAGTAATCTGAAATGACCGAATTCACACATAATTGGACAACATAATTACAACAAATCAACAAAGGCAAAGATTCCAAACATGCAATTTAACAATGTTAGCTTTATTTTCCTCAGTAGTAACGCACTATGGCATGTGCACAAAGGCAAATATAGCACTTGATATGCCACCGTCTCATAATGTGATCATTGTCTTTCGAGGAACAAAGAGAAAATCTCACCGGCAACAACAATGTTTAAATAGAGTTATAATAATATATTTATTCATTAAAATTATACTCCTTTAATCTCAAACAAATAATGCATTTAATCACTTTGCACAAATATATTAAATAAAAAGAGAATAATAATTTTATTAAATTACTCGTAATATATTGATTATAAATATAAAATGAAGAATAATAATTTGATAATGATGTAAACAATATTAATTACAATATAGACAAAAAAATTGCAATATTTGCATTAGAAACTTAAAGCTCCTCTATTAGGACAACTTTTTTTTTGCAAACATGATCGTTATCATGAGGCAAAGATAATAAGAATTATACAATTTGATTCTTTATCCTAGCATTCTCTTAAAATAATTAATTTTATTTATGAATGATAGGTTTCACTAATCTATTTAAACAATTTTAAATAATATTGTTATTCACCAAATGGCTTGCAACTAAGTCTAGAAAGAAGGGAGTTGAATAGAATTTAAACTTCTAAAATTGTTTTGAAAATTTTTCGAAAATAGAAAAATGAATTCTGAAATGTGTTGGACTCACTTACAAATGTGTAGTTGAATTTGTATTTGAAAGTATGATAGTATTGAAATAAACTAACATAAAAATAATTGAATTTGATTGATGATTTTTAAAACCTTTTGGATTTAATAAATTTTTTAAAGATATCTAAAAACCACTTAATGAATTACAGTTAATATAAATATATACAAATTCAAGATGTTGAGAATAATGTAAAATTGAAATTTCACCCAATTAAAATCAAGATAAGATTCAAAAACATAAATTTTTAATGTCACAGTGTATCTATCAATTATAGCACAAAATAGAAAAAATTGTCATCAAACATTGATAATAACAAAATCAATTAACAAACTAAATTGCATAAATTAAAGAGCCAGGAAAAGAGAGAATTACATATAGACTTGAATTGATTTCTCTACTTTTTTTCTCGCATGTAGAGTACACTAAATCTCTATTCAATCGAATGAGAGTATGTTCCTTTAATTTTTTATTTCAAAAATTTATAAGATACATCAGAAATTGTTACATACACATGCATACCAATCTCTTCTTCCTAAATTCTCTTGAACAAAATTCTTGAAACAATTCCCCAAAAATTATGAATCTTACCTTCAAGATGAAGATCTTGAAAGTGTGGGAAACACAAGAAAGGAGGTTTGAATTGTGTTTACCATTTATAAAATTATCTTTCTTTGATAAACTAAAACTATGTTGTTTATCAAAACATTCAACTTTCATTATAAACCAATTTAAATATCAATTGAAGTTGAATCATAAATAACTATTTAAATTAAAGAGATGACATAGGCGAGAGGAATACGAGTATTTTCATACTTATTCATAATAAATTGTTGCTATATCTAGTCATCCCCTTACAGAGATATTTTGACTCAGTATAGTGGATGACTTAACCCACTATAATTCAATATCAAACAACTATTATTTACTCTGCCTTTATTAGCTTTCAGTATTTTTCTTTTATCACTTCAAGCTATAACACTAGAAACCTTTCTAGTCTTCTCAACAAAATAGGAAATTGTCATTCAGGATTATACCTATTCTTACATCTCTTCTAGTACCCCATTTGAGTTAAATAGTTGTTGTCACTATTGGTCCTGAGTAAATCAATTCAAGTATGTGTCTAAACTAAAACATGATCTTTTTAACGACTCTTACGTTCATTGAGAGGATAATAGAATTTAATCATATATCAATTCAAGTGTATAGGACTACTTTATTAATTTACATCAATTTCTAATAACTCTCATTAGATAGAATTTTTTTTGTTCAATCTTTCTTTTGATATGTTCAAGACCTTTTCATAAACTATTTTTAATTGAACATTGCCTTATTCTTTTCATACATAAGTCAATTTTCGAAATGTTATGCAACTTTATCATTTTTTTATCCTCAGTGCAAACTCATTTTAAGATAATCATTTTTCTTCATGGATGAAGAAGATTATCATCCTCTTTTATTCAAGTTATTTCTTTTATTCAAGTTGTTTCTTTTAAATATTAAATAATATATTTGTTGACAATAGAGCCATTGTACATATTTGTCATTTTTATTATAGTACATTAAGCCATTGAAGGACATTTATTATTCATAGTACTATTTTAGACTGTTGTTATACAATTTAGAGGATTAAGAACATTCTTATCTTAATGCTTCAAATTTTGGTTCCACGTTCGATGTATTATTCATCAGAGGAATACTATTCTTTCTCAGAGGAATTTTGTCTTCAAACGAATAATAAATCTTCTTTAACTTTAATTTTGACTTGTTGATTCAGAGACACTAACTTTTTCAGATGATAACTTTACTAGAGAAATTGTTTCTTCATACAAACGTTTTGGTGTTACTTCTTTAGAGAATTTGACTTTAAGCATACAATTGACTTTCCCTTTAACTTATGTTATCAAAGGATTATGTGACTTAAATATCACATATTTTTCTTGTTAGAATCTTGAATGGAGGATGAACAAAAGTTCTGACATATAGTTGACTTTTGTCAAAGGCAGATGATCATAGTTAGTGATATTTTGCTTAATTATTAGAAGAACATGCATTGATTGATTTCCATTCTTTTACTTTGATTTATAATATAAGTTATCAGACGCTCGTTGCAAAGCTCTTGTTAACATTACTTTAGTGAATCATATGTTACCATCAGATGAAGATTGACTTTAGGACATTCTCAAGGACTTTCTTATTATCACTTATTGTATTAGCAAACATAATTAATCATTTATTAGATAATAATATTTTTTGTGTTAATAACACTCAGACTATTATTCGTAACTTACTCATAATATATGCTACCTTAAAATAAATAGTTATTAATATAAATTTTATCTTCTAACTTAATTTGCACACTAGCAAACACAATTAGAGGATAAATCTTCTTTTTTGGTTATCATCAAAGATCAATTAAAGGATTGTAGTGAAACCAATTTTTCTTGTACAGATGCTACTTCATTTCTTCAATGTGACATCCACCGATATTCTTTTGCTGATCCACATATAGAATAGGCACCTCAACAAATGACATACCCTCAATATTGTTTCTCGCACAAAATCAGGATCACACACATGACGTGAATAAGAAAAGGTATTTAATCTATGTTATGAACTTGAATGCATGAATTTGTAGAATGGGTAAAATTATTCTTAGGTTTTAAGATGTAGAACGCTCTATTTTGAGGTAATTCTATTAACAAATCAGAGACATCAAAAAACTGAGTTTTTTTTTATGTTTATAAGTCAATTTATAAAGTTAAAAATCATTTAGAAAAGGTTTTTTATACATTTAAAAGTGTGTCAATGCAACATGAACGCTATAAAGTTTATACATGATAAAACAACATGCAACAAAGATTTATGCATCCTAAACATTCTTTTTCATGAACTCTTTCTAATTCAAGTATCATTTTCAAGAGTTTGAGAATGAGAACAACAAAGGAAAACACACATCATGTTGTCTAGACTAACTAGTGTTGACATCACACAACATTAACTTTAAACAAATATAAATTTGTTTATATAAAATAAAGGATTATATAAGGTTTTGGTCCTTATAAATATATCATATTTCATTCTTAGTCCATCTAAATATTTTCTTCAAATAATAGTCTCTCAAATGTTTTTTATTAAAAAATTTAATCTCTACTTTTAATTCAACTCATGTGTATATTTTGAACTTTTGGATGATTTTTACAGCCAAGTTTAGAAAATCTAAAAGAGTCTTTCGTACAATTTTGTTTACCAAAATATGAATTAAATATAAATTTTTAAGCGCTTAAAGCTTAAACAAAATCATATTTAATCCATTTATTGTTAAAAAAAATTAAATTTTTGTGAGAGAAAAAACAAATAGTTTGGTAGTGGGAATGTGATGATGTGGTACTTATCCCCCAAGTATCGGGTTCGACTCCCACAAAAGGGGGTGAGAATGCTTTTTTTTTTTTTGTAATAGCTCAACCCTTACTGTTACCGGTAGTGCTACTCACAACCTTCTCATCCCCCATTCCTCTCTGTAGAAAATAACGAGTTTTTGCCTTCCATGGTAGTCGAACTCGATACCTGGAGGATAAGTACTGCCTCATCCCATTTCCACTATCAATTGATCGCTATTTCCTACAGAGAGAAAAGGGAGGTGAGAAGGTCGTGAATAGCACTACCGATAACAGTAAAGGCTGAAGTGTTACAAAGATGAAGTCCTTGAACTTTTTCTTGGATTTCTTCCCACCTAAAAATTACAATTAAAAAATAAAATAATAATAAAATCTTATATGGACAATAACACATTAGTGTTTTTAAAAAAACAAATTAAAATCTTATGCATGTTTTATACGATAAAAGATTAGTAAAAAGAAATGTGAACTATTATTCATTAATAAGACACTAATTTTGTCAAATAATTAAAATTTTGGTGTGAGTGTAAATGAAAAAAAAAAAAACATACCCCAAAAGAGTGAAAAGTCACCCCATTGAAAAAAGCCTAATTCGTTTTAGGGATGATAAAGCAGGTCATTCAGCAGAGTGGGACACTATTACATTACTCTGTCCTATGGCCTTTTTATTTTAACACTTCAAA
The DNA here is from genome assembly GCA_037974835.1 of Cicer judaicum. Classification (NCBI taxonomy): domain Eukaryota; kingdom Viridiplantae; phylum Streptophyta; class Magnoliopsida; order Fabales; family Fabaceae; genus Cicer; species Cicer judaicum. The sequence goes on along the minus strand of JBBPBS010001074.1, from coordinate 1,199,690 downwards.
TAAATAATAAATGCAATCATCATTAATCAACATAGTCGATGTCAAAACAAAATAACCATTAACATAAAAAAAAATATCAAAATAAAACTAATACTTCTTACTTACATTAAGACAATAAAAATAAAAACCTAACTTTACCATGAAAAGAACTCAATTACACCATAAATATTGAGAAAGCTACCGACTATTGTTAGGTATATACATTAAGAATAAGGACTCGTATTGTTAGTTGAGAACTCAATTAGGCCAAAAAAAAAAACATTGTAAACATTGTTAGCTACTTTCAAAATTAGAATCTCTAATATAAAGATAAGTTCACTTACTGTTAGAGTTTACTTATTATAAAGAGTAGGTAAACTTATTACAATCTATTTAAGGAACTTCTAATTAAACATATTAATAATTAAATTTATCAACAATAAATAAATTTATAATAAGTAAAAAATATTATGTGACAAACTATAAATAATTAAACATATATATCAACAAAAACTCTATTGGCTGCAATTGATGGTCTAAATTTTTATTAAAATAAAAACTCAAGTCTAACTTAGAATAAAAATAAAATCACAAATCCAACATTTAATATAAAATGGGTGTCCTCGAACATTTAATATTAAATTATTTTTGTCATAGGTGGGAATTGAATCCAAATGCAACACTAACCCATTTGGCCTAGGTTCAAAATCCAAGTTGACATCGAAGGGAGAATTATATAAGTGGTAGATTGTGTAGTATTTTGTTTTTGTTGAATTAAATATTTGTCATTTTGTCTTGTACCCATGACGACTTCACCAACCAGCTGCAACCTGAAACTAGGGATTACAATGGGACTAGTGCAGGTAGTGGGTATTTCAAATGCAACCATGCAATGCCACTTAATGTCACATACTAACAAGAATTAAGGAAACAAACTTGACTAAATCAACTTACAAACAATGCTAAAAATCAGGACACTTATTTGACTAAGCCTTATCATGTTAATCTTCTTGCTTAATACAATCTGAAACACCGTTTGTTTTGCTTCAACAAAAGGGTTTTTACACCATGGATAACTCCATAAATTCCAACCTCACAGCCTTATTTAGTTCACATTTTGATTGATGGGGCTGTTGCTTAGAACAATTTAGATTCTAGCATTAAGTTTTCTACTAAACGTACTTGTACCGCCTGCCCTTTAGCATTTACACTGTTTACACAAACAAAACATGGCTGTAATTTACACTGTTTATCATATGTTTTGTTAACAAATATTAAAGTGTTGTTAACTAGTAGCTTCTTAGTGACATCATTAACCACCATAGGAGTGATGAATTGTTCAAAAACTAGACATGCTTTTTTACAAGGAACTTCCATTGATTCTTTAAGGTCCTCGTGCGAACTTGTGTGTGTTTATATTAAGTTAGAGTAGTTCTTTCTCAAAGGACTTAGTGTATTTACTGTACACAGACTTAATGCAGCATTTTACATGGGGAGGTAAGCTCACAAGTGAGTCTATAAAGCTTTTTTTCACCAATTGTCATTTGGACAAGTTTACTTCAATCCCGCAAAAGTATGATGTTGTTGTGCATTTGGCATTCTGAGATTATTACAAGGTATTAATTCCGAGCATTCTAATATATAATTGCCCTTGTAACTTTGTAATCATTTTATCTTGATGACCATTAGCCTTTCAGTAAAAGAGACAGATGAATATCAAATTGAAGCACATCATAGATATCTGACATGGAGAGCCGAAAAGGTAGTTTGGATTTATCTCAAACTTTTGTCTAATTGGAAGCAATGTTGTTAAATAAGGGCTATATCAAATTTAGTATAAAATGTTGTCAAAAGAGGCTTATTGATTTGTGTTTTTAAATATTCCTTGTTCCTGGAAATAATTTGAAAGTAGGATCCGAGACAAGGTGTTTTGAAGAAAGTGATAGGTGACATACTTGCCAAGGTGAACTGAATTTAAGTTCAGATCGATTCTTCTAGATTCTACAACTATCGATTCTTCTAAATTCTACAGCTATTGATTCTCACTTTCTGTTTTGCACCATAGGATTTATTAAGAAGCTTTCTCTTTAATGGAGTCAATGAACTAGGAAGCAAAAAGTTCCATGACTATTTTCCACTCTACAACGGTGAGGAAGGAAGTCTAAATAAGAAAGGCGGTGTTATTGGAAAGTCTTTTGAAAATCGAGCGTGGGATGCAAGAGGAGAATTCCTTGGTAATTGTTTTCTTAATTGCTTCCCTCTTATTATTATGTTAATTAATCAAGTCTCTCATTTATCTAGTTAACTATGCTATGATCAATATAGAATGTTTCCTTTGCCTTCATTTCCTTGATGCAAAACAATGTTGTGCATGTTTATCTTAGTGACATTTTGCATATGCTTGTGTGTTCATTTTGTTACGCGAGACATATATGGAGACAATACTATTTGTATTAACTAAAAAGGGAATTAATTTGTTTAGTTCTGACATTTGATCATCTTGAAATATTTTAGGTCGATGAATACTGTAGCTTTGCTCTCAAACTGTTATACAAGACATGTAGCTGGTAATATTTCTTTGACTCAAGTTCTGGGAATATTTTTTTATGATCTAATTTAATTTCAATATTGCCACAAGGATATGATACTTATGTTAGTCCTATAATTAAAATGCTAGGAATGCAAGTAACATGCATTGAATAGAATTAGTAAAATAAAGTATATTTTATTGTTTGTTTTAATGATATTAGTTAATAAAAATAAATTAAAAATTTAAATTTAATTTACTGCTATTAATAATTTAGAATTACAATTAGTAGAGAGATAAAACAAATTTAATTTAATAAATAATAATACGTTTTAGTGACAAATAATATCGTAGGAATAGATTAATTATTTATTTATATTTTTTTGGGTTTTAGTGACAGACATTACTGTAGGAATAGACCAATTCTTTATGTATATTTATCTAGTTTTTAGTGATAGTCATTATTGTAGGTAGAAATTAAAAACATATAGTGACAATCTTCAGAACATGTAGTGACAGTCTTCAAAGTGTAGCAAAACGTCCCCTTAAAGTTGACAATAAATTCGAGTGTCACTCAAAATATTATTGACTTTTACCTACAATTTTTAACGTTTAGTGACACATTTTATATGTCACGAAAGGTCAGTTTTTTTTGTAGTGATATCAACAAAAAATAGGCTAAATATATATAGCCCTTTAAAAAAAATTAGCAAGTTAGTCATTTTAGTATGAAAAAGTGTGTCATTATCCTTTTTATCAATTTCTCATCTAACTCCATTAGTTTTCTTCAAATTTATCAATATTCATGAGTTTCTAGATTTAAAAACCAAAAATTGCTAAAGAGAAAATGAGGTTTAGACAATCTTGATAAAAAAGAGATTTGAAATCTAAATTGGAGTTAAAAAACATCAAATTCCTCTCTATCGTTTTGGGTTCTTAGGTATATGTTTCAAATCAAGAAATTGAATTCGAAAATCCATTTTATTTTTTATGGGTATTCAAATTAGTGCAAACAAAGTCACATTTTGAAAGTAAAAGATCAGAGACAGATATAATGACAACAACATATTTCTTATAAATTAAGGACATATGATTTTAATTTTTGAGTTTTAAATTGGTTTTAGATTTCAAAATCTCGGTTTGATGCATTTACCTACAAATCCATACCAAATTAGAGAAGAAGTTATTCATGAATCAATATTGAAATTTTGAGATCTCTTTTTTCCCCAAGACCGCCAAAAACTTCATTTTCTCTAAAGCAATTTCAAAGTTTGAAACCTAGAAACTCATGAATATCAATGAATTTAAAAAACACTAACGGAGTTGGACGGAAACTGATAAAAAGGTTAACGGCACAATTGTTTACAGACTAAAAGAACTAACTTGTAATAAAAAAAAAAACAAAAAAACAAAAAAAAACTGAAAGAACTATAAGATTCATTTAGCCCAAAAAATATTAGTAAATTATCATTAAGTTAATAACAATATTCCAAAATATTGTGCTCCATATAGACGGTTAGTTTTGGTTGTGTAAATTAATGAACCAATTTTAGTCTTTTAATTTGGTTGAGTAAATAAAAAAAAATTTGAAAATAATAACCAAATAAAAATAAATTAAAAAGATGTCTTTTAATCTGCCACTCCGTTTTGTCAATGGGTTACACAGGATATACCAATTTAAATTAACGAATTCAAACTTTCAGCCTAATATGCTTAAAGTGGCAAGTAAAACAAATCAACTCAACAGGTTTGACTCATTTTGTCATCCCTAATTCTTCTGTCCTTCCATCATTTTCTCATTGGCCACATCTTGTTCCTAATAGAATTATTGAAAAATAATACATAACTCCATTGATGGATCAAATAAAGCTTGAGAGCTTCAATAGAGAATGAAAAAGTGAATCTCATTATTAAATTGAACTGAAAAAATTACACTTTATAGTTGGTTTGTATCCTTACAAACCTACTGACTAGGACTAACCAAATTACACTAATATACTTCTACACCCCCCCTCAACTCAAGCTAAGGCTTATGAATGTCCATTAGGTTCTGGTCGGACTACTTTAGTGAAGATATCAGTTATTTGTTCTTGAATGGTGATTTGAAGCAATTCATGAGTCAAGCTTGTAACTTTTCTTTCACCACATTATAATCAATGTCTAAGTGTTTGGTTCTTTCGTGTAATACAAGCTTGGCAGCAATATTTCGTGCACTCTGATTGTCACAGTAGAGAGCTAGTACTTTGGAACAGATGACTTGTAAGATGTTCAACAAGTGAGTAAGCCATCAAAGCTCACATGTGATTGAACCCAGGGTTTGGTATTCAGCTTATAAAGATGACCAAGCCATAGTCTAGTGTGTCTTGGCCTACCAGTTAGGGTTGTACAAAAAATCCGGTTATAAGGTCCAAATCCAAAACCAAATCCAAATCCATTTTAAAAAACCGATTTAAAACATATGGTTATAATCCGGTTATTTATAAACCGGTTGGATAACCACTTATGTTTTATATTTGGATTTGGTTTTTATCCGGTTTTTATCCACTACCAATATTTTGTTAATTTTGAGATTTTATTTTTTGAAAAAAATTTGAAATTTATTTTTTTCAAAAAATATCAAAAATAAATAAAAAAAAATAAAACTTTTTTTTTTCAAAAAAATTTTAAATTGAATTTTTCTCAAAAATTTTGATGAGACAAATTTATCGAAAAAATCGATTTTTTTAAATAACCGATTTTTAAACTATGAATAAATGATCTTTTAAAAAATAATCAAACTTTAACCGATTTTGAAAAAAAATTCAATTTTAAAATTAAAATTTTCAAAACTAGTTGGTTAATTATAAATCGGTTATTTAACCATAACCAATTTTATAATTGGTTTTATAACCGGTTTTAAACCAAATAATGGATTTGGTTATAAATCCAAATCCATATATTGGTTTTAAAATGGATATGATTTAGTTTTTTAAAAAAACCAACCATGCACAACCCTACTACCAGTTGATCAATGAATCACCTAAGAAACAGAAATATTCAGATATTGAGCATCTAGTGTTAGAGCAGCCAATCCAGTTTGTTGAGGCAAAATCTCAAATCAAGTGTTTTGCGGATATACAAATAGTTAATTAATCACTAATCAAAATTCTGATTATGTTGTTATTTAACATGTACTTTTAAGTGATTTATTCAAAGATAGGAGATAAAATGCATTCATACAACAATCAATTATCTCACCATGAAAGAAATCAAGAACAACATGTCTTACTTGAACTAGATATTAATCAAAATAACAGTATAGTTAATAAAAGAACATTGTGATTTATAAAAAGAACATTTTGGTTATTCTTTTTTAAAAACAAAATTAAAGCAAATCATTCTCCATAACCAAATTTCAAGTTAAAGAGTACCAAGACTACTCAAATCAATAATCAAGCCCAAAACTCAACATAAAAGACCAAAGAAGCAAAACAGCCTCTAGATCGATGACCAGATTAATCTCCATATTGATAAGTTGTAAGTATGGGTACACTTCTATCATACACATCATACGTATCTCAAGTATATCTCTTAAGATAGTTTGAGTATGTTGAAAAAATGCTTTCTGGACTGAAAGGTAAGTGTATAACGTAATGCTGTACTCCACACAATCAACATCACTTGGCTTGATCTTGTTCAACCAATTGATTTCAGCATCTTACTGCTAGAGAGTATCAATGCATAAATTCTAATGAAACACAGTTTATATGAGTGAACAATATTTTTTTTAAATATTGTTTTATTTGGATATAATAAATATATGTTCAAGTCAAGTTTGACATTTTGAATGAGTTAATTGAAACTTGATGTCGCCAAAGTGACCTCTCTTGTCTAAATTGCTCGTGAAGAGTGTCAAATGGCTGTGTATGTGTTTATTCATGTGGGTATTGACCGGCCCAAAGGAAGGTTAATATTTGGCAGAATCACATGTACACCTGCAATAATAAATGTGTGACAATTATTTGGTATACATGTGAGCAGTAAATTGGCCCAAAGGAAGGTTTATTGTTTGACATGTCTTATTGTCAATAGTTGATCGTTGCAACAAGAGTACCACTAGCAGTTGGTGTTACTGTCCAAAGACTTGACACCAATGGTGCACTGGGTATTTTGAGATGGGTTAAATTCCATGATTTGAACATATGTATTTATTTATTTATTTATTTTCCCATAATGTGAATTTCTAAGTTTCGTTCTTTATTTAATTCACAGCATCTATTGCTTCCATATCTGCAAATTTGAGTTCTATTCCTGTCCTTGATGGGACAAATTTTAAGGAATGGAAAGAGAACATTCTGATCGTTCTTGGATGCATGGATCTAGACCTTGCATTAAGAATTGAACGACCCCCTACTCCTAAGGACTCCAGTTCTTCTGAGGAAAAATTAGAGTGTGAGAAATGGGATCGCTCAAATCGCATAAGTCTTATGATCATAAAGCGTGGCATTCCTGAGGTCTTTAGAGGTGCTGTCTCGGATGAGATAGTTACAGCTAAAAATTTCCTTATTGAGATGGAAAAACGCTTTGAAAAAAGTGATAAGGCTGAAACAAGTTCTTTGCTTCAGAATTTAATTTCCATGAAGTATCAAGGCAAGGGAAATATAAGAGAGCACATTATGATGATGTCCAACATTGCTTCTAAGCTTAAAGGACTAAAGCTTGAGTTGTCATATGACTTACTCATTCATTTAGTATTGTTGTCTCTTCCTTCGCAATTCAGTCAGTTTAAGGTGACTTATAACTGTCAAAAGGATAAATGGACTCTTAATGAGCTTATTTCATTATGTGCGCAAGAAGAGGACAGGCTGAAGCAAGATAGGACTGAAAGCGCTCACTTTACTAGCATCTCTAAAGACAAGGGTAAAAGGAAAAGAATTGAGGAGCCTAAGAACAAAGCTGCTGCTAAGGATCCAGAACAAAAGAAGCAGACTAAGGACAACAACTGCTTCTTCTACAGGAGTCTTGGACACGTGAAGAAGGATTGTGCAAAATATCACGCTTGGCGTGTTAAGAAAGGGTTGCTTGAACTTCCGAAAGCCTAGTAATACTGAAAGATGCATCTATGTAGGAGATGGGAAGAAGGTAGAAGTTGAAGCCATAGGAAAATTTAGATTATTATTAAGTTCCGGTCATTATTTGGATTTAGAAGACACTTTTGTTGTACCGTCATTTAGACGGAATTTGGTCTCTATTTCTAATTTGGACAAATCAGGATATTATTGTTCATTCGGGAATAAAGAATTTACTGTCTTTAAATTCGAATGTTGTTGGAACCGGTTTACTTTCTGGTTATGATAATCTTTATTTGTTGGAAATTGTGGCTAACTATAATGAAACCTTGAGTGTGGAATCGTCCCACAATACACTATGCCGGGGTAACCCAGCATGAATGGTGTAGCTGAAAGACGAAACAAGACTCTTAAGGATATGGTAAGGAGTATGATTTGTCATTCCACCTTGCCAGAGTCACTCTGGGGAGAGGCATTAAAAACAGCAGCATACATTCTTAATAGAGTATCAACTAAGGCAGCGGCTAAAACACCTTATGAGCTTTGGATTGGGCGTAAGCCTAGTCTGAAGCACCTTCATGTTTGGGGATGTCCAGCTGAGGCAAGGCCTTATAGGCCGAATGAAAAGAAATTTGAACCCCGAACAATTAGCAGCTATTTTATAGGGTACTCAGAAAAATCAAGGGGCTATAAATTTTATGATCCTAATTTGAGAACAATTTTTTAAGACGGGAACGACAACGTTCTTTGAGGATATTGAGTTTAGGGGGAAGATTAAGGTTAAAGATTTTGTCTTTGAGGAAGAATCGGTAACAATTCCAGAACTGATTCTTCCACCAGTTGACTTTTCCATTATTGAACAAACTCAAGATGATCTGGTTGTTCAGGAAGCACAAAATCCAGATCAAATTCAAGATCCTCAAAAACAAGTGCCTCAAGAGCCAGCTCCATTGAGGAGATCCACTAGAGAAAGGAAAAATGCTATTTCGGATGATTATGTAGTATTTATCAATGAGGTAGAGGAAAATGTTGGCATGACAGAAGACGACCCGGTCAACTTTCATCAAGCCATGCAAGATTCCCATTCAGATAAGTGGATCGAAGCAATGAATGAGGAGTATAAGTCTATGCAAGACAATTCAGTTTGGGAACTTATCCCATTACCTGAAGGAGTGAAACCCATTGGTTGCAAATGGATTTTTAAAACCAAGCGGGATTCCAATGGTAATGTGGAGAGATATAAGGCACGTCTTGTAGCTAAAGGCTATACTCAAAAGGAAGGGATTGGTTATAAAGAGACTTTCTCTCTGGTTTCATCGAAGGACTCTTTAAGAATAATCATGGCTCTTGTTGCTCACTTTGATTTGGAGCTTCATCAAATGGATGTAAAGACAGCGTTTCTCAATGGCGACATTGATGAGACGATCTATATGGTGCATCCAGAAAACTTTGTGTTGGGAGACCCAAAGAATATGGTGTGCAAACTAAGAAAATCCATTTATGGGCTAAAACAAGCTTCTCGTCAATGGTACCATAAATTTCATCAAGTAATTCTCTCATTTGGTTTTGAGATGAATACAGTTGATGATTGTGTGTATCATAAGTTCAGTGGGAGCAGACATATTTTCCTGGTCTTGTATGTTGATGACATACTGCTTGCCACTAACGATATAGGCATGTTGCACGAAACTAAGAAATTTCTATCAAAGCATTTTGAGATGAAAGATCTTGGTGACGCCTCTTTTGTATTAGGAATTCATATACACCGAGACAGATCTCGAGGTATTCTTGGATTGTCACAAAAAAGCTATATCGATAAGGTTCTCAAAAGATTTGGGTTACAGGACTGCAAACTAGGGGACACCCCAGTTGCTAAGGGAGACAAGTTTAGTCTTAAACAATGCCCTAAGGGAAGTTTGGAAATTCAAGAAATGCAAAAGATCCCTTATGCTTCAGCTGTAGGGAGTCTTATGTATGGCCAAGTATGTATGCGTCCAGACATAGCGTTCATAGTAGGGATTTTAGGCAGATATTTAAGCAATCCAGGTATTGACCATTGGAAAGCAGCCAAGAGGGTCATGAGATATTTGAAGAGAACAAGAAACTACATGCTCACATATAGGAGGTCAGACCAGTTAGAGATCACTGGGTACTCTCACTCGGATTTTGCGGGATGCCAAGACAGCTTAAGATCAACTTCAGGCTATGTCTTTCTGTTAGCTGGTGGAGCAGCTTCTTGGCGTAGTGCCAAGCAAGGTCTTACTACTTCATCAACCATGGCAGCAGAATTCGTAGCAATTCATGAGGCATCTGACCAGGACATTTGGCTGAGAAATTTTGTCACGGGGTTGCAAATAGTTGAAGGGATTGAAAGACCACTCAAGTTGTATTGTGACAATAGATCAGCAGTCCTGTATTCTAACAATAATAGGAGCTCAACCAAGTCAAAACACATTGACATTAAGTTCCTAGTTGTTAAAGAGAAGGTACAAAGTGGACAAATATCCATAGAACACTTAGGGACAAACTCCATGATTGCGGATCCTCTCACTAAAGGTCTACCACCCAAGGTCTTTCATGAGCATACTGCTCACATGGGTGTGCTATAGTTTGAGGAATCTTGATTTTAGTGGGAGTTTCGTCCATTATGTAATTTATGTTCTATGTTTAATTGTAAAATGCAAATACATTGTATTTGGATTTTCTGATCTGAAATAAAGTTTAAAATATTCAGTTTTGGTTACTTTGTACATTTAAATTATGGTATGATCTCATTCGGTAAAGTAGGACCAGTTGAAAATTGACATGCATTGACCAAATTCATGTAATTTTCATGCTACATTTTTCATAATGGGTCTATGTCATTTAGTTGTGTCAGTGCGGGTGATCATAGATGGGTTTAGTTATGCTTATTATGACGAAAGCCTCTTTGGTTCCATGTGCTGATACGATTAATGGACGGGACAATTTGGATTAGGCTCAAGGTAATTATAATGACATTTTTGACGTCATAAAGTCTAACACACTCCTAAGGATACATGTGTGACCAGTGGGAGATTGTAAGATTTATGGGTCACATATGTAATTAATTAATAACGTGTGTTAGGGTCATTATATAATTAGCCAATAAACTAGGGGTCAAATAATATATAATAGTTTATGGCTAAAGAGGATAATAGTTATGAAAATTAATAGTGTAGATACCAGGCGATTTCTAATTTAATGAGGGGCTGAATTAGAAATACTGCAATTTGGGATATAACTAATAATGGTTATATATAGGGGTAGTGGTCCCCAAGGCAAACACAACAAGACTATTCAGTTTCACAAACCCTAAGGAGAAAACTCTCTGGTTCTCTCTATCCCCATCAAGAGAGCAAGGTCTTTAGGGTGTTTTGCTGAGGAAGATCACCCAACTCATTGGCTTTATCATCATCATCCCAGGATTTCATCAACGGCAATTCCCACAGGTACGCTTTCGCCTTTGGTTATTCATCATGTAATTGGCATGGATTATTGAGCATAACGTTATAGGGTTTTTTCAACAGGAGGATCGTCAAATAGACCACCTTATTTCAATGGTACAGGTTACTACTTCTGGAAAGGAAAAATGCAAATATTTTTTAAATCACAAAATACAAGAATGTGGCGCATCATAATAGATGGAAATTTTATACCAAGAGTTGATCAAAGTGATTCAACATTTGCTGAAAAGAAGTAAACAAATTGGAGAATAGAAGATAAAGTTAAGATACTTCTAAACTCAAAAGCTCAATTATTTATGTCTTGTGTCTTGAGCAGGGAGGAAAGTGAAAGAGTTGATTAATGTGATACAACAAAGAATACTCAATCTAAGACAAGGTAAAAAAGATTCAAGAATTAAGAGACACATAATTGGTAAGAATGATAATATGGTAAAATGCTTTTATTCGTTGTATTTTTTAATATGTGTCCAAAAACTTAAAACGACACTTATTTTGAAACGGATGGGTAAAATAAATTTTCATTGGTTGGAATATTAACATCGATCACATCTACTAATTTTGAAAACAAATTGAATAAATAAGTAACTTAAGATCCTCTCTATTTTCCACTTTATCAATTTCTTACGTTACAATAGTTGTGTATATATTTGTAAATTTTTTAAAACATGTGACATAATTTAAGTATTTATTAATTTTATAAATAAAAAAACTATAATAATTGAGTTCTCCATTTCTTTAAAGAAATGAAAAGAATCTCAACTCTGAAAGAAGGATTTAAGCCTTTCATTTCAAACATAAATGCTTGCCTCAAAACATATGACTATAAAGTGAGATAGTTTAAACCAATTCTGATGGAACTCCTTTTCACCTCACTCACACTCTACATATTTATGCACAAGGCATTTTTTAAGTTTGAAATTATTTCCATTTTTAAATATTAATCGGGTCAATGGTCTTACAGTTCAACTAATGTCTCATTGATTCAACTAAATCGACCATCGTTTTAATTTTAAAATGGTAGAAACTAAAATGAAAATGTAAGTGCATTTATGAAGAAAAAAAAAGTTTATATTAATTCATGTATTATATAATTAATTTATTATATTACACACTAAATAGTCAGTAGATTAGTTAAAATTAATTGAACCATAAATAACAAACTCATAATATATTTTGATAATCCAATGATCAATTTAATTAAATTAGACTAATTATGACTTTGAAGATCTAATTTCGATGATCCAACGATTACATCATAACCAATTAGACTCCTATGACTTAGAAAAAAATAATTTATATGATCAAATAATTCAATTTAACCTAATTTATGACTTAAATATCCTAATTTTGATGATTCAAATATTCAATCTAAACTAATTAATTAGACCATCTATATAATCCAACAGTTCAATTTTAACTAGTAACACCAATTATGACTTAGAAATTCAAATTTTGATGATACAAATGTTCAATCTAACCTAATTAGACAAACTATGAGTAAGAAATTTCAATTTTGATGATTCAATAGTTTAACATTCAATAATTATATTAACTATGACTTAGAAATTTTAATTTTGTAACTCAACAATTCAATGTAATCTAATTAGACCAACTATAACATACATTCTAACCTAATTAGACAAACTATGAGTAAGCAATTTCAATTTTGATGATTCAATAGTTTAACATTCAATAATTATATTAACTATGACTTAGAAATTTTAATTTTGTAACTCAACAATTCAATGTAATCTAATTAGACCAACTATAACATACATTCTAACATAACTAATAACATAAAATTCCTAATTTTGATTATCTAAAAGTTCAATCTAAACTAACTAGACTTATTATAACTTTGAAATTATAATTTTGTTCATCCAATGATTCAATCTTAACTAACTAGACTAATTATTACTTATAAATTTTTATTTTGATGATCCAACAGTTTAAACTAACTATGACTTAGAAATTTGAATTTTGATGATTCAGTTGTTAAATCTAACCTAATTAGACTAACTATGAGTTAGAAGTTATAATTTTAATGATCTAATGGTTCAACCTTCACTAATTAAACTTACTATGAATAAGAAATTCTAATTTTGACGATCTAGCGGTTCAATCTTAATGAATTAGAATAACAATGACTAATAAATTATAATTTCAATGATCCAATAAGTCAATCTACCCTAATTAGAATAACTATGACTTAAAAATTTTAATTTGTTTATCAAACAATTTAATTTTAATTAATTAAACTAACTATGACTTAAAAATTCCAACTTTAATGATCTAACAATTCAATGTTAACTAATTAGACTAACTAAAACTAATAAGTTCTAATTTTGACTATTCAACGCTTCAATCTTAATTAATTAGACTAACAATTACTTAGAAATTTCAATATTATGACGACCCAATAGTTTAGTGTTAACGAACTAGACAAATATAACTTAAAAATTCAAATTTCAATGATTCATGGGACAACCTTAACTAAATAGACTCCTAATGACTTAAAAATTATAATTTTGAAGGATACATCAATTTAATCTTAACTAATTATACGAATAATGACTTGGCAATTCTAATTTTGATGGACCAACAATTCAATTTAAACTAATTACACTAACCATAACCTATAAATTATAATTTCAACGATCCAATGGTTCAATCTTTGTCAGTTAGTCTAACTATGACAAGGAAATTCTAATTCCAATGAATCCATGATTTAATATTAACCAAGAGACCAACTATTTAACCCTTAATATATAAAGACACAGTTATTCTTGTGATCCCTTAACTTAATTTTAGATAACACTTCAGTCTTTTATCTTTTTTTTCTTGATTTAATTCTTTATTTAATTTTATTACAAAAAATATTGAAAATATAAAGAATTAAAATATGAGTTTATTTGAATATTTGAGTTATAAATTTAATAAAATTTATATTATATTGAATATAATAGTTAATTTTATAAATTTTATTTAAAATTTCTGATGAATTTTTATAAAAAAAGATAATAATATTATTAATATTTTAAAACATAAAACATTAATTTTTTATTGAAAATTAAATTAAAGATCAAATTAAAAAAAATAAATAAATAAATAACTGAAGTGCTATTTGAAATTAAATTAACTGACTATATTTATAAATTAGTTATATAATACATTAATTAAAATCAACGTTTAATTGTAAATGCACTTGAATTTTCATTTCCTAGTTAATGCCTTTTCAATTTCTACCTTGTTTTAAGAACATGAACGGTCATTAGCTTGGTCAAAGTATTGAGAATTTATATTAATAAACTTTTAAAAAATCATGGAAGATTAGTTCTATAATTAAAAAAATAAATCGTAATAAATTTATTTATTTTATTTATAAATTATAAAAATCAAAATATACAAAATTATTTATACATATAAAGTTATTTAAAATAATTAATGTATGAATTAACTTCACTACATACAATTGATTATTAAACTGTATTTCTAAAATATACAAGCAATTAAGTTTTGGTAAGTGGTTTTATGATGCAACATTGACTTTGAGCTCCTTTGTTCAAGTGCAACAAACAAATATTTTTCAATTTAAAATAAATAAATAAATGGAGGACATCCCATTAATTTGAATCTTGGAAACATAAAATTTCATTAATTGAAATTGGGGTGAACTATGAATTTACGAATATGCCAAAAACCATTAATAAATATGATATAGGTAGTGAAATACACATCTATACTTTTTATTGGTGCCACATCATCATTATTAAGTTATCCATAATTCTTCAATGAGTAACCTAGACCTCATAAAAAAGAGAGAGGTAGAGAGAGTTTAACATAAAAGGAAACCATCGAAAAAAGGAAGAAACTCACCTCACTTATACATGCAAAACTCCATTCTTTCATGAATTGCTCATCATTAATCAAAGAAAGAAAGAAATAATACTTATGAAGAAAAAAATAAATTTATAATATTGATCTAATTATAAAATATATGATATTATAAATATAAAATATTTCTATATTATTTTTAAAATATATAAAAAGTTCATCTTTCGAAATATTAGTAGATTTGTATTAAAAAATATAAATTATATTATTTATATAATATATGATAAATAAAAATTTAAAACAAATATAAAATGTATTTATTATAATATAACTATTTTAAAAAAATATTATTAAAATTATATACTTTTACCGTCTTTATTTTGATTTACGGAGACGTATTTTTGTTAGTAATATTGGTAGTAATAATATTAAAATTATATTTTTGTTTTTATATATAAGTATTTTATTTTTATTTTTATTTTTATTTTTTAAATTATGTTAATATTAATCTTTTATATATAAATTTAATATTAAAATTAATTTTTTAATATTAATTTTGAATTTTATAAATAAAAAATTTAATAAAATTACCCATTTGTTTGTGGCAACCTAAACTCTAGTTTTTTCATCTGACAACCTAAACTCTCACAAATGGAACAGTTTGTAGCAACCTTAGTCATCACAAGTTGTAGTTTTTTTAATCAGTTTTATCCTTTGTAGCAACTTAAACTCTTAAAAATTTGTGGCAGACTTTTCCATCACAAATTTGTGACTGTTTAAGCTCAAACAACTAGTAACCAAAAAACAAATCTCGACCGCCACAAAATTATGTGACTGAGTTTTTTGTAACTATCTTAGGCAGCCACAAATTTGTCGGTCGTAGTTGTTTTTTTACTTTTGTGAAGATTTTTAGCCGCTACAAATGAATGATTTTCTTACCGTGAGAAAGAGAATGAAGAAAGAGAAGAAAAAGAAGATTAGGTATCACCTTATACCAACAACTACGAAAAAGATCAACCATAAACCCCCTCTACATTACGTTAGGATGATGAGTACTTGAGAAGAGAATGATGTCGGAGAAAAAGTCTAGGGGTTTACCATTATAGAGTGGGTCCTCTCTCGAATACCTTCTTCAAGAAACCATAAGGTAACACATAGGCTTCCGAGTAAAATCTCTCAAAGGTGTTTTTAGGATTGTTATATGATTGATGTAGTATTTCCTTTCCCTTGCATGGTAAAGATTTAATAATCTTATGACCTTGCATGTATTTGATTTTTTATATTTTTTTATTTTTATGTTTCTCTTGTTTTATGAAGCTTGAGGGGTGTTTAGGGGATTTTTGTTTGATAATATATGTATGTTTGGATTATTGCATGACTTGTTTGTCTCAATGAAAGTTGGTGGAATTATATGTGGTTGTTGTAAAATTCGTTGTTTGTATGTTAATTTAAGTTGCTCATACCTAGGATTATATGGATATCAAATGCACATGAGTAAATATTATTTGATACATGTCTGTGTGATTCTCTTATTCATTATTAATTGTAACCTTGGTGTAGTTTTGATGATTTTATTTGTATATCGTTTTTGGGTGAATTTACCTTAATAATTATGAAAGTTTTCTACATAATATAAAAACTGTTTTTATAGCACATAATTAAATTAATCCATGGTCTTTGAAATTGGAATTTTTGGAACCAGAGACTATCGAGAATCGATTCACTGTAGGAGGGAATTGATTCATAACATTATCCTTTCTATTTTTCTGACTTTTCCATGTTTCTAGCCCTTAAATGGTTCATCCTTTTTAATACTTGAAGCATAATCATTATGACTGACCCATAATTCATTGATACATGAGATAGGTAAGTATCTTTATGTTATAATGATCATGATGTTGATGGAATTCCAATGGATATATGCACATGTATAATTGTGTGAATGGAATAGTTAATACATGTAAGTTTATGTGTGTGTTTAAATATGTATATTATGGATTAAATGTATGGATTAAAGTGAGGAATTTATGTTTTATTCTAAACTAGATGAACTCTTTTGTATATAGGATGGGAGAGGTAAGTTAGGGTTAATAAACACTACTTACGAGTTTAATTATGTTTTATTTTACCAAAATATATTAAAATTATGGCAAATACGAAAAATTCATATATTCCATAAACAACTTAAGTAGATCAAAGTCTTCAAATACATCAAATTAAGTCTAGTTTAGTGACTTAGACAATAGTACACCAACATGATTAGTTTATAGTTAATGATATTAGTATATCCTAAAATGTGTATAGTTTATATTTAGTTATCTTAATTTTCAATTTTACTTAAAAGATATTCAACACACACCAATAACCAAATACAATAACTAATAAAGGGTTGGTCTAAGTTGGAAAGGATTCAAACATTTTTAAATTGTTCTTGTAGTCCTTTAATTTTATTTCAGATAACACTTCAGTCATTTATCTTTTTTTTTTTTATTTGGTCCTTTATTTAATTTTATTACCAAAATTCAAAAATATAAAGAATGAAAATATGAGTTTATTTGAAGATTTGAGTTATAAATTTAATGAAATTTGCATTATATTGAAGATTATAATCAACTTTAAGAGTTTTGTATAAAAATTTGTAGAATTTTTATATAAAAAAATAATAACATTGTTAACATTTTAAAATATAAAAAATCAAATTGTTTATTTAAAATTAAATAAATGATCAAATCAGATAAAAAAAAATATAAGAGACTTGACTATTATATAAATAAGTTAAAGAACCGCATAAATAATTATATCTATTATATATATACATCAATATACTTTAAGTTAAGTTAAATCTCTTAAATAATTTTATTCACTTTTAAACTTTGTTTTGTTTTTTATAGGAACTATTTTGAGATATTAAAAGTATGTATTTTTATAAAATATATATATATATATATATATTTAAAAAATTTAACTTGAACGATAAATATTTGATAATCAATTAAAAATATATTTAATAATAACTATATCATTTTCAAAGTCAATAAAATTATGACTATTCGTTAATTTAAAAAATTAACACGGGATTAAATTTTCTATGGTAACAGAGTTCTGGATCTGCTTGTAGGTATAATATATGTATATGAACTCAAAGGATTCTATCATGGGAAATTCTATGGGTACCCTAAAAATGTTTATGTTCCTTTTTTCAAAGTAATGTCGTTGAGTACTAAATGACCGTTGCATAGATCGGTGGTCATTCTAAAAAGAATTTGATGACGTAGGTGACTTGTAGTCGGTCCACCCCTATCCTACTTGCAAGTTGCAATCGGTCAAACCAAATCGTTCTGCTGTATACTTGGAAAGGTAGAAAGGAAATAATGGTCATTTCTTGTGTAATTCAATAGTTTTAAATTGGGTTAAATTTTTTCTTTACTTTTATAAAATATAGATTCTTTTTTAATAAAAAATAAAAATAAAATTTTATAGAAATGAAAATCATATTTAACCTATTTTTAAAATTTGTTAAGTTATTTTAAAATTGACTTTTTATTTATTTGTTTTAAAAGTTGGAGAAGGGAAAATTATTATTAATAATGATGACATTAATGACTATTTTATGACTATCTCATATGAGATTTGAACTTTGTTCTTGATATCATCAATGTTAATCTCTTACCACTAAATTGACAAAAGAATACACATGGAAGCTAAAAAATGCATAGAGAATATACTTGAAGCCTAGATAGATTAGTAAAAAAATATTTGTGGAAGTCCGAAAAGGCTTAGAGAAAACTTGGAGTTTAAAAAGATAGAGTAAAGAATACTCAAAACATATAGAGGCAAAGTACAAAATACTCTAAGTCTGAAGAGACAGAACAAACAATGATCAAAGCTCATAAAGACAAAATAAAAGAATATTTTAAGCCTACAGAGGAAAAGTAAAAACTACTTCTTGTCTAAAGATGCTTGGATAATTCTTGTTACTTGTATCCAAGTTCCATGATAGGGGATTAAGTTTTTCAACTGAAGAAGGCAAAACCCCATTCTAATGGAGAACTAGATGTATTGTGAACTAGTATAAAAATCATTGTGTTTTTTTTCGTTTGTCTCTTTACTTTAAGCACTCTTTATATATTTTCTTTAAATGAATTTAATCAAGTGTTTAATCAAAATGAAAGAAAATATTTTAATAAAGAATTCAACAAAATGTTTTAAAAAAGATAAAACAATTCAAACCTTCTTTTATGTGTTTTTCATTACCCTCAACATTGATTTTTCATACTAAAATAATTATTTGTTGTGAAAGGAATAAGATTAATGACATAATGCTAACTTCAACAGCAATAGTGTACTAATGATTAAATTCTAAAATTAGACGATCTAAGATACCTCAAACACCTATTTTGCACTAAAGAACAAATTACTCTTGCTCTTACCTCAACTAGCCTTCATTCTAGACTATTGAGCAATCTCAAGTATTAATGGGCTTTGTTTCTAAGCATGAGGCTTATCAAGTTCATATTAGTGATGAATTCTGTTGAGACAAACTCTATATTTAAAGTTTTGATGAAAATAAACAAAGGTTAATTAAGAAAGTTAATAATGATTCTAAAATGTTATGTTAATTTAACATGTGTTTTTGAGTGAATTTAATTAAGAACATAATCAAGCAAAAGCAAAAAAGACAACAACAAGAACAATCTACATTAAAACAGAGAATGATCTCCAGCTCCAAATATGCACATCAAAGTATGTTGATCAAACTTTTTCTACCTCTTTAACAAAGAATTTGTCCTAGAAATTTATTCATATCTAATAAGTACATGACAAGGAACAAGTAGGATTCATCCAAGCTCAAAAAGATTATCTGATCTCTAAAATAAAAGGACTCAAAGTCAGACAAAAATCAAGACAGTTTGTAACTCCAAAAATCAAACTGTCAAGAAAGTTTGATCAACCTTGACATATGACAAGACAATTGCAAAGGGCATCCAGAATGATTAAAACAGGAACTCCAGATTGATTATTGAAGCTCAAGAAAGTTCAAATTGACAGACCAAGAACGTTAATCATTCTCCGTTTTCTGCACAATTCTAGCAGCAGTGTATTTCTTCTTAAATGGCTTATAATTCTTCTCCAAACTTCCTTAGCTACATTCAAGACTCAAGATAGAGAAGGTACCATCCAAGATCAAGGAAGAAACGTCAAAGGCTTTTTCTGAAAAGGACAGAACTGCTTTAAATGCTAAACCAGAAAAGTCAAAAAAGTTGTTTTCAAAGAAGGATTATTTTTATTCTGAAATATTGGTTCAGTCAATATACAGAGCACCTCCAACAGCTCTTTCGTACCTTCATTCAGTGCTTCTACAGCCTATAAATAGGAGGCCAATATCCAGAATCAAAAAAGAGAGAAATTCAAGTGCTGAAATAATCCATAAATCAATCACATACATACTTGAAATTCTGCAAAACAGAGGCTATCATTCATTCTTCTATTTCGCAAAACAGTTGTTGATTCATATTCATATAGTAAATTACGTAATTAGTAGTAAATCCTTTGTAAAGAATCAATTCTCAAACAAGAATTGAGAAATCTCATATTCTGTCAAAATAATCCAATTGTAAACTCAAACTATAAGAGTTTCTTTATAGTTTGTTTAAGATTACATCCTATCAAGGTTAGATAGGTGTTGTTATTACTTTCTGGATGGAAAGTAATAGAGAGTGAAATAGATCAAGGTTCATCTAGACTAGGTGTTGTAAGATCAAGAAGGTTCTTTGTTTTAAACACTTAGTGGAAAATCTCATAGTGTGAGGACTGGACGTAACCCATGTTGGGTGAACCAGGATAAATCTTTGTGTGATATTCTCTATCCTATCTCTTTATTTATTATACTGAATTGATTAACTAAGATAAAACATAAACTGATTTTCTCTTTTAAGCTAATCTAGGAACGTTCTCTGTTTTATAACAAAAACCAAGAACGTTCTCCGTTTTCTATTTTCATAACCAAGATCATTCTTGAGTTATTTTCTTAAGTTTTAACAGGAATTTTTAAAAGGTGCATTTACAATTCAAACCCCCCTTTCTTGTAAATCGACATTGTTACTTCAAAGTCTTCATCTTTGTTAAATATACTTTTGAAAGACGCTATATGGAACCCCAATATGCACAATTCCTAATGGTTTTTATTCCCAAGGTCGAAAGTCATTGATCTTTCAAAGAGTTTAGATCAATTAGTTTTTGCAATGTGTCATGTAAGTTGGTGTATAAAGTTTTTGTCAAAAAGCTTAGACCTATGCTCAATGAGATTGTGAGCTTTATGCATAGTAGCGTCATCCAAGGTAGAGGTATAATGGATAATGCTATTATTCTCTAGGAGTTTATTTATCGCATGTAGTAGTGAATAGGGTTGGAGAACGGTTCGAGTAGGACGGATTTGGTTCCAAAAACACCAACAGGCCCAAACTGTGGTTTAAAAACACGTGCTCGATTTTGTTCGATAAAGAAAACGTGGTTTGCGGGTCACAGGTGTAACGGATGACGAATTAAACAGGTGGTCACAATCGAGTCGGGTCATTGTTTGGGTCATTCAATTTTTTTGACCCAATAACATGTTTATCATAAAAAACATTTTTTTTTTTTTTTTGTGATTTTAAGCAAAATTTGTATTCATTTTTCCTTTGAAATTGAGCTACTATTTTTGAGCCATTTAAAGTCAAAATTTGTATTTTTTTTCCTTTAAAATTGAGTTATTGTATCCCATTTGAATTACATTCACAATTAGTAAAAATAAATTTCAATCACATAACATATAATATAACTACAAGTTATATGGAGATTTTGTTTTTCAAGAGCAACTTAGTTTTTCAACAACAACTCAACCAAATTCAAGTCATAGATAAAGTCTAATATAAATACACACTTCTTGAAAAATATTAATTGTTTCAACAGACTCGATGTATAAGACCCGTAATTTTAAATCCTATATTATATGATTTGAGGGTATTTTGTGTTAATTTGCTTAGGCTTTTAACCCAATTTTCGGTATTTAGTGAGTTAAAGGCCGAAAATATATTTTTGGAAATTGGATTAAAATTATTCGTCGAAGAATAATTTATTTAGGTTTCGAAGAATATAATTCTAGGCAATTTTGTTCAAAATATCTCAGGTTGCTGAAAATTGTATTTGACAATTGAGTTGCGACGAGAGTATATATTTTTATCAAAATAGTTGGAGATGTGAGTGAAGTGATGGATGTGAGAGTTGTTAGATATTTATTTGTTTAGGTTTAATTATTATATATATATACTATATATTATTATTATTAGTAATATATATGTATATAAGTATAAGAAAAGGAAAGGAAGGAAATAGAAAGAAAAGAAATATAAAGGAAGGAAAAAGGAAGAAAGGAAAAAGGAGAGAAAGAAACAAAACATATTCCCTTCTTCTTCCTCTGCCCGCGCGAGTCACTCCTTCTCCCTTTTTCCTCTTCGTTGTTTTTGCTTCCTTTTTCGTTCTTTGGCTTCAAGAATAGAAACCCAAGCCTAGTGGGTGAGAAAGATCAAGTTCCCAACTCCTTCCTCTTTCTCGGATTCGAAAACGGGTTAGGGATTTCAAAAACCGTCAAACACAAATCTCCCTGTTTCACCTAGATCTAAGCTTCGTTTCGCAAAGAGATAGAAGGGAAAGTTGCTCACTACCACGCTACGATGCTAGGGAACCAACTTTGGAAGCGGCGTTGCGAGCGGAGATTTTATCGGATTTACCCGCGGCACTGTAATCGCACGTTACAGCTAACGTGAAGGTAAGGGCTCCTTCCAAACTTTTAGTTTGCATTTAGGGCCTTATATGTGGTTGTATGGAAAAGAATTTTATTAGGGTTAAAGTATTCATTTGGGGAAAATGAATTTAACTCATTTGTGTATGTTTTGAGTAAATGAAATTTGATGTGTTTGAGTGGTACGTTGTGTTGATATATGTTCGTCGTATTTGACGCGTTCTTAATTAATACTGATGAAATTTGATATGTTTATGATTGGATTTTGTGGAGAAATGAATTGATGTGCTTTGCTGTGGATGGATAATATGTTTGAGTTTGTTTTGTGTGGAATTTGAAAACCATTAAGTTAAATGAGTATTAAGAATGGGGAATCTCTTAATATCTCTGTTTACTAATGTTTTGAAAATCGTTTGAGTGAACTAGGCGTTAAGAATGGGGAATCTCTTAATGTCTTGGTTACTTAATGTTTGTTTAAAAATCATTTAAGTTAACTGGGCGTTAAGAATGGGGAATCTCTTCATGTCTTGGTTACTTAATGTTTGTTTAAAAATCGTTTAAGTTAACTGGGCGTTAAGAATGGGGAATCTCTTCATGTCTTGGTTACTTAATGTTTGTTTTTTAAAATCGTTTAAGTTAACTGGGCGTTAAGAATGGGGAATCTCTTAATGTCTTGGTTACTTAATGTTTGTTTTTTTGAAAATCGTTTAAGTTAATTGGGCGTTAAGAATGGGGAATCTCTTAATGTTTTGGTTACTTAATGTTTTTTTGAAAACCGTTTAAGTTAAAAGAATATTAAGAATGGGGAATCTCTTAATATGTCTGTTTGCTTAATGTTTGGCGTGAAAATGGTTTAAGTTAAATGAGTATTGAAAATGGGGAATCTTTTAATATCTGCATTTACTTAACGATTGTGGTGGATGGATTCAGTGTATGCTCATGCATTTCATTTGGTAAATTGTGTTGACCCGTGATAGGTGGCACCTCGGTAAACAGTATTGACCCGTGATAGGTGGTACGTTTACGATTTACTTTTCTGTAAGTTGTGCTGACCCATGATAGGTGGCACCTTAGTAAATAGTGCGTCGGCCTGTGATAGGCGGTACATTTACGACTTACGCTTTTTCTTTTAGTAAATCGTGCTGACCCGTGATAGGTGGCACCTCGGTAAACAGTACTGACCCGTGATAGGTGGTACGTTTATGATTTACGCTTTTTAGTAAATCATGCTGACCCGTGATAGGTGGCACCTCGGTAATTGGTACTTTGGCCTGTGATAGGCGGTACAATTATGATTTACGGCCATTCGAGGAGGGTTTTGGTTTGGAATTCCGAGTCCATGCATTTTGGCATATACGCATTGCATTAGGGTGCTTGACACACGAGTCGTGTTTGATTCAAGTGCATGATTGAATGTTTGAACTTGAGATGACATTGTGATTGTGATGATTGTACTAAGTGTCTATGATTTGGAACAAATGGTATGTAAGTGAAATTGATTGTAAAACTGTTCTCGAAAACTCATGATGTTGTAGTGATTGTGTTATAAATGCTAAGTGTCGTGTCTTGGAATTATGTGATAACATGTGGATTGCAATACTATTTCGAAACTCATGATGTTGTAGTAATTGTGTTATAAGTGTTAAGTGTTATGTTTTGGAATTTGGTGATAGCATGTTTGATTGCGAAACTATTTCGAAGCCCAATGTGTTGTGGTGATCACGTTGGAATTGTTAAGTGTTAAGATTTGGGATTATGTATGAATGTGATTGAGTTAGTTTATGTATTTTTAGAAGATTACGCAGGGAAATCGATTGACCAAATCGATTTGGTCATGCAAGAACTCAACCATTTTTCACGAAATCGATTTGCCCAATCGATTGGCTTCAATACAGGAGCTCTGTCCTTCAGGAAATCGATTTGGCCAATCAATTGGATTCATTACAGGGGCTCTGTCCTTCAGGAAATTGATTTGCCCAATCGATTGGATCCAATACAGGGGCTCTGACTTACACGAAATCGATTTGCCCAATCGGTTTGGCAATGCAGGGGTTCAGACCTTCATAAATTGATTTGCCCAATCGATTGATGTAAGTTCAAAGTTCAATTTTCACTAAAAAAATTTAGGAATTCGATTTGCCCAATCGATTGGCCCAGTATAAATTCTCATTTTGAGTTAGATAATGGATTGCTCAATTGATTTATCAATGGTTTGGTCAGTTATGTATTACTTGATGGATAGAGAACTTTATTTTGATTTCATTATCATTTGGTAAGCATTGTATGAACTTTTAGCATATGAAAAACCTTTTAAGATGCATGCTAAGTTGAAAGGGGTATTTTGTGCATTTGAAAACTTATATGTTATGTGTTAATTGTTAATTTCGGTTGGTGACCCTTTATAACTATTGTGGAAATCTGGGCTTTGTCCTCAGATGAGAGCCAGGATTATCCTATCGGTTCATACCCTGTGGATGGAGATATAGATGGAAATGCTTGACTGGAGCTACGTTAGGAGGATCTTACGGGGCGTGTGGAGATCACTCAGGGTGAATAGTTTTTAGTTTGCTTTGTAGAATGATCAGATTAGGTTGACGTAGAGGGAACAAATGTCTTCCTTTTTATTTTGTTTATTTTAAACTGGAAGACTGTACCACTTTTTGATATGTAAATATTCTGGATTCATATTTCGAGAAACTTTTCCGCTGCTTGTAAATTATAATGACTTGATTATTTATTCAAAGGTGTTTACCTTATTTATTCCTCTGTTTTATTTTAATTTCTTTTGAAAAAAAATATACACCCTCGCTTTGAAAAATGGGGTGTTACACTATGACAATACAAAGATCAATATATGTTTCCAATTTGTTCCCATTGCCAACCTACAAAATTAGGGCAAAAATTAGTATTCAATAATCATTGTAAGAATATGATGCTAATGTGTGCCATAGGAAAAATAATTCAATAACTTGTTTACAGTCAACATTAAAAAATTTCATACTTGATAATGTCAAATTCACTTTAGTTTAGTTTCATGTATAGCAGCCTAGTTTGAATAAAAAATAATTCAATCAACATGATTAGATCAACCATTTTAAATCAACAATAAAGTCAAACAAAGAAGTCAAGTTGACATACGTTGATAAACATAAAAAGATAACATACTTTTGAGATATATAGATATATATTAAAGAGAATCATAAACAAAAATGTAAGCATCAAACTGAAGAAAAAAATAGAATTAGGGTTCGAAGGATGCCTGATGAGAGAGTGAAATTAGGATTGTGGTTGTGGCTTTGTGGGATTGTGTGAGTCTGAGTGCTGAAATTAAGGTTAGGTTATTTTTGTGGGTTGGATCAAATTGGGCTTGGTAAGAATCCAAACCAACACTTAAAATTATAGTTAATAATAATAATAAAAATAAATATTATAAATTGTATATGGTTCGGTCGATCACCGACGGTACAAAGTCCATGATCTGAACCTCCTATGCTACCCGTTTGAACCCTTTAATATTACTCGTATGACCTGTTGGGTCTGGTCCAACTTGCCCAATTCATCTCACCCGTTGCGGGCTGGACAGTACTGAGCGGGCGCATCATATTTGTCCAACCCTACTAGTGAACAAAAAAAAGGTTAGTTTATTCTTCAAAACAAATTTTGTTATTTTAGGTTCCCTTTCATTCTTAGTTCTCTGATCATAAGTATCATTTGATCTACCTTTGTATCCTTAATGTGAAATGGAAACTAAATTGAGTCTTTCCATCCTTTTTGTGGCCTACGATGAGGGGATCCACCATCACCCTACATGTGTGTCCTTTGTATGGAGAGACTATGAGATATGGTTGAGGAAAATGTTTGAAAGGGTAATTGACAAACATTATATGTAACTTATAATGGAGTGAAACCTTCACACCTAATCTTTGCAGATGATGTGCTTTTGTTTTCCAAAGATAAACCATCTCATTATAATTTTATTTCTAACATTTTTTATAGTTTGTGTTCCTTTTTAGGTCTTGAGGTTATTATTGAGAAGTCATAGGCCTATACATCCACGAGTGTCATTTAATCTATGAAAAAGAACCTTGAGATTCTGACTTCAAGGTATTTATTGGATAAGTACTTGGGTTTAATATGAACATGGGGGAGTTTAGTTTTTGGAAGTCCATGATATAATCCTGATTGTATTACTCTTGACAAGGTCATGGTAACTTCACTCCCTACGTATAGAATGCAACTTCAATTTTTCCTTTAGTATGCATGTGATATGTTGTGATACAATTACATGATGTGAATGATTGTGCCATGACATTGTTAGCATTGGTAATAGTACTAAATTATGTAATGAGGGAGGGTTGTGGATATAAATGTCACATCTTCAAAATACTATATTGTTGGGAAAATTGGTCTTGAGCTTGTTACATTATGGGTTAATTTGCTTTCATCCAAGTATTTTGAGAAACGGAATTTATTCTTGGATAAGAAGAAAATTGGTTCACCCACTTGAAATGTCATTACAAAGACACATAAGGTCCTTGAGGATGAGTTCATATTTAAGATTGGTGATTGTGACATGAATGTTTGGTTTCACACTTGGTTTTACATGTTGAACTCTACTTTTGTTTCATCACTTGAGGACACATATATTTGGAATGAAAATCTAAATAGAGATTATATAACAAAGAATTATTATCATTGCTTGCAATCCCAACATGATATTGATGACTCTAGACAATCTTAGAATTGGATATAAAGAATTCCCTTTTTTAGTCAATATTTTGTTTTTCTTGTGGCAAGTTAATCATAACTATATTGCTACCAAATATATATTAAGGCAAGGAGGTGAGATTTTATGCCTCACCTGCTTGTGTTGTGAAATAGAAGATGAAACTATTTTCCATTTTCTTTTTAAATGCAACATGTTGTGGATGTTTGGTACAACAATGGATTGTATAATGTTATTTTCTTGAATCATGTAATGGAAAATAGTAGTATTGTGCGAAACATGTAGAGTTTAGGGAGCGACTTTGGTAGTATTTTACCTCTATTTTAGAGGAATATTTGGTGTAGTGGGAACTTATTGGTTTTTAAGAGTGTTCGCTTTGTTTCCCTTGTGTTAGTAGCTTATGTTTTTGCTCAACGGGCCTTTGGTTTTGCATCTTCAAGTCATATCCCACAGATTAAGTTAATTGATTGGATTAAGGTACAAAGAAATTGAGAGGTATCGTTGGAATTTTCTGATAAGGTATGTTGGTGTAACGTTAATTGCTTGGGTATTAAAGCGCAATCAAGGTAAGGGCACTTTCTAATGCAGAGTATGTCTATATACATGTTCCTTGTGCTGGTGATGAATAAATGTGCACATAATTGATAAGTGATAAAATATGTGTTATGAATTTTATTGATGGTAAACTGTCATGAGTATGCTATGTGAAAAAGTGTTGAAGAATTATTAGTGTTAAGTATTAAAAGCAAAGTATTTTAATAGTTGTATTTACATAAAAAATTGATGTAAACGAGTTAGAGTATGCTCATGTGTTTCATAGTAAGTGATTACAGTTGTTGATGTTCCACATGATGGTTTCAAGTATTGATGGTCCAACTTACTCTTTCAAGGATTATTGAGTCGTGCTAGTCTGTGAAAGACTGCATCATAGTAAATTGTGCTAGTCTGTGAGAGACTGCACATTGATAAAAAGTACTAGTACGTAAAAGGTTGTACATTTATGATTTACACTCCTCGAGAAGATTTGAATTTCGAGAATCATGTTCAATGACATATAAACATTGCATTAGGGTGCTTTGTCACACGAGTCATGTTTGGTATGTGGTGGTATATTTATATGCATATTTATTTATCACTTGATACCATATTATGTTATGCTTTTGTGTTTTGTATGTTCGTATATATGTTGTTTTTAGATTATAAGTCTCTACTATTATTGTGGATCGAACTTATGCCCCAAGTTCTTAGAGTTTTGAATTATGTGGGACTTTCAACGATGTTGAAGACGTCGCAAAGCAATAGATTAGCGGCCAGAAGCAGTGAGGCTTGATGCACTCGTCGGTCCTTAGTACGCAGTCATTCTTAGTTTTAGTCAGTTGTGTTGAAATTATTTTATATAATACGAAAATTATTTTAATCTTAATTTATAAAAAAGAATTTTACAATTAAATATTTTCCTCTAATTTTAAATAAAAAAATGATTATAAAATTATATTTTACTCTCGTATTAATTACTTTTTTTTTCTTCTTATGTATTACATTCTCCTATTTCGTAAAATATTCATATTTATCTATACTTCTTTCTTGTCCACATGAACTGTCGTTTTTTGTTTTCTTCTAATCTACATATTAAAAAATGCCTATAAATATAAAAAATAACAATTTATTAAATTATACTATTTCTTTTTTACTATCATAAATATAAAGTAAAATATAATATTTTAAAATCTGTGTACATGCTATTAAATAAAAAATAAAATTAATATTAATTAAAAAGTACAATTAATTTTACATTAAAAATTAAAAGTAAAATTCATTTTGAAATATTTTTATGTTAACGTCTTTGCAAAAATTTATATTTTATAATGAGTGAATCTCTTAACATTATGAATAGACTTCTTGAGGAATTATTTAGTTTATCTTATAATATTAGTTGATTTTTCATATATATATATATTAAAGAAAAATGTTTTAAACTGAAAAAGAGTGTTTGTTCTGAAGAATAAAAAAAATCATGTCGACTAATCTATGACATACACATACATGAAATTTTTTTTATTTTTTTATTTTGCATGTGAGCTCAATCACAGTGTACCATATATAGCCTGACAATTTTAAATGAGTGTGTTTCATTATTTTTTACATATATTGAAATATATAATAGATAGAATAAAAAAATAATTATTTTATAGAGTTATTTTTATTATATATTGATATATTTTTCACCATCATAAATATAAATATAAAGCAGAATCAATATTTTTTAAATAGTATATATGATTATTCTCATCTTCCTTGATTCACTACTACTATTATTGATGTTTACGAAAATGTCCCTATAAGACATTTTCAGATGTTGCATGTCTTCTTCTTAATTGTCCTTTCCTATAATTTTTTTTTCCTTACTTCAAATTTTTGCTATTTTGTTTTTCCTTACGTCAATCAAGTTAGTCTTATTCTTCATTATTCTTTAGATCATTAGTATGGTTTGTAAGTTTTGATTTTTCTCACTCCAAAGTATATTTGAGTGACATAGTAATATATTTATTTTCTTTTGTTTTAAATTATACTAAAGTCAATTGAGCTTATAGATTTCAACTATGATCTAAAGGTTTGATTTTCTAAGAACTAAACCAAAAATCTTCATAAACAATGAAAATTTTACTTTGTGTAGAACTCTCAAGAAATTCTTGATATTTAATTATTAGTTCTTCAAGAACTACATCATAATTCTAAACAATAACCATGAAAAATTATACTTTAAATAATCTTATATATATATATTTCAATATTAAAGTTTTAGGTTTTTTTCAAAATAATATCATAAATCTTCAAACAATAACAAAAAATATTTTTTGTGCAATCCTTCATGAACGTTTCTATGATAATTATACAAGATAAAGAAATTTTTTAACAAAAATATGCAAGAAATATGAAAGATTGATAAAAATATGAAAAAAATAGTAACAAGGTCGTGAATTAGACTACTCCAAAGATATTAAGAACACTAAATTTTTAGCAATGGATTTATCTATCACTCTCTTAGACTCTTTTGTTGATTTTTTTTTTCTTCACAAAAGAGTATCATGTTGATAAAGTATTATGAAATTAATCAAAATAAAAACAAAATAAAACATATAAGAGAGAGTGAAAGAAAAGAGAAGGATAAAGTATTACATTATTCTCTATACAATGTAATAGGAGTCTTATTTATATAACACAATAAATTTGTTAAATTTTGACTCTCTCTAGTTACTATTATAAAAAGAATGTTAAATTTT
>JBBPBS010001074.1:1155030-1168794 GCA_037974835.1 Cicer judaicum | reverse complement strand
TCATTATTATAAACAAAATTTAACTACTTTTGACTCATTTAATGTTATTATTTTTAATACAATCTTCATTTAATTCGAAATAATTAATGTTGATAGTTAAATATTTGACATTAAAAATAACAATTTAATAAAATTAACTTATATTTTACATAAAACTTAAAAAATCAATTGTACTTAAGTACACTTTTTAAAACTTACAAAAATTAATTTTTTATTTTTTTATTTTTTTTTTATAATAGTGATCAGAAAAAATATGTGAATGGTCACTTTAAAGCTAGAAGTAAAGATACTAATCATCCACTATTAGAAGTTCTATATCATACTAAATAATATAGAAGACTAAGAAGAAATCTAACTTCCACCGATATATTTTCATACACGATCAAGTTTGTTTGTATTTACTCCCTCTTTTTTATATTATGTATTTCAATTTTGATATTCATTGTCTCTTAATATGATAAAACAATAATTATTTTTATTGATATATTTTTATTTATTATATTTCAATTTATCTAACTACATCGTTAACTATATTTAATAAGATTAAGATTATTGAATTAAATGGAACTCTTTTTATTGTTGAATTGGACGCAATTGATTATTTCTTAAAATATTGTGTACAGTTTAAATGAGTATTACTATTTAATAGAAAAGTATGAGGACATTCATTTCAACATCTTAAGAAAGAAAAAGAAAAAGAAAAAGAAAGAAACACAAAGGTAGTTGTCACTTACACATGTCACGGGAAAACCCCAACATACAAAAAATGACAACCAACGACCTGAAAATGTCCAAAAACGAATAAATCCAAATAAAACGTTCATTTTCTCATTCCACTTTCACACTCATTTTTCTTCACCTTCTTTCATTAATTAAATTAAATAAATAAATAAAAAATTCAAATTCACAAAACCCAATAAGAACAACAACACAACCCTTTGCTTCCAGATTCTCTAAACTCAGCTAAACTCATTTCCACCTATATTAACACTTCAATCTCTCTCTTTCTCTCTCTAAGCTCGAAAGTTAACAAAAGGGGCTTGGGTTTCTTCTTCATTCACTCACCCAAAAAAGTTTCTTGTTTTATCACTGTTTCCCTTCTCTTTCTTCTTCAAGTTCAACTCCACCTTCTATCCCTCTCAAACAAACCACATTGCTTTTTTGGGTGTGTAATGAGAATGGAGCATGTGTGTTGCTGAATATTTTTTGTTCTAATTTTCTTCTTCATACTTTCTGGGGTTGCTTTCGATTTAAAAGGGTCTTCTTAATTTCTTGAAACCCTGATGGGGAAAATTCATTTGACACATTTAGTGTTGTTTTTATTGTTTTGTTTGTTGATGTTTGTTCCTTGTTTGTGCCAACAAGATGATTTGGATAATGTTACTACTTCTGTTTATGTTGTTACTTTGAAACAAGCTCCTACTTCTCATTATTACTATGGTGAATTGACAAGTTTGAATGAAAGTGGCTTCAAACATAATGCTTCTGGAACTGAGAAAACTCAATTTCAGAAACCAAGGTATCATTTTTTTTTAAGTGTTTTGCTTTTTTTATTTGGGGTTTTGTGGAAAACTATTGCTAATTTTGGAGCTATTCTTTGTTTTTTTTTTTTTTTTGCTTTTTCAACTTGGGTTTTGTTTTTACTATTTCTTGCAATTTTTGTTGCATATGATTTGGATGTTTTGTTATTTATTCTTTCAGATCACTGATGTTTAGCTTTTCAATTCTTTGGGTTTTTTTTACCAAAAATCATTAGGCTTCTTGTAGAAGCTGTGTACTGTTGATAAGATGATAAGTATTGGTTAAATGATTGCTTATATCATCTATAAATGATACTGTGATGGATTATTTCTTTGTAATTAATCATTGTATTTGTTATTTTGTCAATGATATTCTCCATTTTCCAGCACTTTTTTTGCATAATCCTTCCTTTACTTTTCCCAATTATGAGATTTTTAAGCTTGCTTATGAAATCCATTGTTGTTGTTTTTCTCTCTTATTTTAGATATGGCAATATTACAAAGACAGATAAGAGATATGGCTCTTATGTTACCCGAGTGCACGATTCTTTGTTGAAGAAAGTGTTGAAAGGAGAGAAATATTTGAAGCTCTATAGCTACCATTACCTAATTAATGGATTTGCAGTTCTGGTTACCCAACAACAGGTATGATGTTAATTTTCAGCATCATGATTATGAAACACCGACATAGACACAAACAACACGTCGAAATCTGTAGTAATTTAAGAAAATAGAAGTAATTGAATGTAAACACATGTGTCGGTGTTTTGTTGAACAACGGCACATGTTAGCCACTTGACATGCCTTCAATCTGAAATGGCGGTGCTATAGATCATGATTATGTCCATACTTTGTAAAGACATGCTATAAACATGTTCATTTTTTTTCTTTTCTTTTCATGATTTGGCTTTAGCACTACTACTTCCATATAATTTTGTTTAACTGACTTCATTAAACATATTCTCGAGTTTTGACTTTTGAATTTACTGAAACATGAAGGCAGAGAGACTATCAAGGAGCAGTGAAGTATCCAATGTGGTTTTGGATTTTTCTGTTAGAACTGCAACTACACATACACCACAGTTTTTAGGTCTGCCGCAGGGAGCATGGTCTCAAGACGGTGGTTTCGAAACTGCTGGAGAAGGAATTGTTATTGGGTTTGTTGACACCGGCATAGATCCAACACACCCTAGTTTCGGCGACAGTAAATCTGAACATTCATATCCTGTTCCTGATCATTTTTCTGGTATCTGCGAGGTTACTCGAGATTTTCCATCTGGCTCTTGCAATAGGAAACTTGTTGGGGCCCGACATTTTGCAGCATCTGCTATAACTAGGGGAATATTTAATATGTCTCAAGACTATGCTTCTCCATTTGATGGCGATGGCCATGGCACGTGAGTTTTTGGCATTTCAAAATGAGTGTTATTTTTTGTTCTAGTTGATCATGATTTGTTTTTCCATACCTTCATAAGCTGCATTCTGGTTTTTAAGTTTTCTCTCTTCTACTTCAACATCGATGAATTATGTCTAGTCTCTATTTATCGTAATTTTGAGCTCTTTAAGGTGTTTTCTTTTGTTCCTTGGAATAAAACTTTAGGGTTGTTCTGGAACTGCAATGACTCAAATGATTTTAGTCATCATTTGAAAATGAAACTGTTGTCAAACAAATTTCCGATTATAACATAAATTAGTTATATGTTAACCTGATACACATCATAAACTACAATTTGCTGAATTTTCTTCTCCTTAAACTAAATGTCCATTTTGATGATTACACAGGCATACTGCATCTGTTGCAGCAGGAAACCATGGGATTCCGGTGATTGTTGCTGGCCATCACTTCGGGAATGCTAGTGGGATGGCTCCACGTTCGCAGTAAATAATCTGGAACTATGTCTGAAGTTATTTTAGTTTCGTGTTATTATCGTTACTTTTAACACTTGTATTGGGAATCATCCCAATTTTTTAACCTAATATGAGTATCCAATTTTCTATAATGGGAATCATCCCAATTTTTTATTTGATGATCTTGTTCGTGATCTTATATTGTTGTGTAACTATTCATCAATCATAACATTCTCCTCTCTGCAACACTGATTTTGGTTTTCTATTGAGTCTTTACTGCCGTCCAAAAATGTCATCGAATAGCTGTAAGAAAATTTTAAACTGGAATAATTTACTTTTAAAAGATTATAGAAAATACTAGACTTGGCGCATCTTTCAGGTTTTCTTATTTTACTAATTATTTAATGTGAGCTTCATCAGTTTCTTATTTTTAATTTTGTAAATTTTATGCATGTTACATTTCAAATTTTTACAGCATTGCCGTGTACAAAGCATTATACAAGAGCTTTGGAGGATTCGCCGCAGATGTCGTTGCAGCAATTGACCAGGTACGTTTTCAGTTAATCTACATGATATTAAATCGAATGAGTTATTATAATGTGCAAATACTTTCCTCTTGTGTTGCATTCACATTCTGTTTTTCTGAAATTGCACTCGGTTTCACTTTTCCTTTTAGGCTAACAGTAGAAAGTATGTTTAATTGTTTACAGGCAGCTCAGGATGGGGTTGACATAATAAGCTTATCGATCACTCCAAATAGACGTCCTCCCGGGGTTGCAACTTTCTTCAATCCTATAGACATGGCGTTGCTATCGGCTGTAAAGGCTGGTATTTTCGTAGTTCAAGCCGCCGGAAATACTGGACCGTCACCAATGAGCATGTCTTCCTTCAGTCCATGGATCCTTACTGTTGGTGCTGCCTCTCATGACCGACAATATAGTAACTCCATATTTCTGGGAAATAATGTGACTATAACTGGAGTTGGACTCGCACGTAAGTTTATGTTTCTCTGTTCCTGGTTAACGATGTCCAAAATTAATTTTGACAAACTTGCGATAGGGGAATAATGCATATTTTGAATGATTGAATCACCTCTTTTGGTTACAAAGTAGTTGAATTATATTTAATTCTCTTATAATATAAAATTCAGTGTAAAATCAATATAAAGTTAATCCTTTTGGAAACTGAAATTTACAGTATGCAGTAGTTAAATTTGGAAATTGAAATGATTTTTTTTGTTTCTTTTCCTTTTTCACTCCTGTAACTGTAATTTAAAGTTTTTTTTTTCTTTTGATCCCTGTAAATTTGTATAATTTTGCTTTTCTTCCCTACCATGTTACTGCCACCCATTGCACTGATGATGCTGCAACTCAGTGCTATGTGGTCCCAAAATTTCACATGGCATGTCATGTCAGCATGCCACATAGCTTTCTAACTTGGATTGAGAGACGAGGTTAAGGACTAAAGCAGTGAAAATTTTGAATCATAGGGAAGAAATTTATAAAAAAATTGGAGGGACTAAAAGAAAGTGACCATATTAAAGGAATCAAAAACATAAATAATCTTATTTTTTATATGCAATTATTATTTATTCCATAATCAGTATATCCACTTGGACTGATTAATGACCAATTTTGTTATTTTTATTTTTGTTTTTTTGTATTATTTTAATCAGCTGGCACAGACCAAAACAAACTTTACAAACTAATTCATGCACACGATGCTTTGAACAACGACACATCGGTTGCTGATGATATGTACGTTGGCGAGTGCCAAGATGCATGCAAGTACAATAAAGATTTGATCCAGGGGAACCTTTTGATCTGCAGCTATTCAATTCGATTTGTTCTGGGAATTTCGACTATCAAACGAGCATCAGAAACAGCCAAGAACCTTAGTGCAGTTGGTGTTGTCTTCTATATGGATCCTTATGTGATTGGTTTTCAGCTTAACCCAGTTGCTATCAAAATGCCTAGCATAATAATTCCATCTACAAATGACTCAAAGGTGCATTCTCCCTTATTGTCCCTCTTATATATGCACAACTATGTACATGACTTGCATAAGTTGCATTATACTTTTTTATTTCTTGATAATTTATTTTATAAATATATAACTTAATTCTTTGATGTACTTAATTCATACATGTAAGGATATCTAAACAACACGGTGTTAGAATATAAGATAGTATATTAGAATATCTTGATATTATGTTTGAGTATCTTAGTTTATTTCGTAGAATCTATTTCTAATCTTAGAATATATTTGATTATCTTCTAGGATTAGTTTTCATATTCCTTAGTTATTATCATGATGACTTGATACTAAACTAAGATACTCTAATATAATCTTAAAGATAAAGATATTATAAGATATATTTTCTCATTTCTAACACATGAATTTGATCAGTATGTTAACTTCTCTTTCTCTCTTTCATGCGAGGAATGATCCACTGACAGTTTTATTTTTGTTTCAACTTGTCAGATTTTAATGCAATACTACAATTCTTCATTGGAAATAGACGCGGTTTCGAAAAAAGTTGTTAAATTTGGGGCTGTTGCCGCAATCTGCGGTGGACTAAAAGCAAACTACAGCAACACTGCCCCAAAGGTTATGTATTACTCTGCCCGAGGACCGGATCCAGAGGACAGTCTGCCTCGCCAAGCAGACATTTTGAAACCTAACTTGTTAGCTCCTGGAAATTTTATTTGGGCAGCTTGGAGTTCTCTTGGCACTGACTCAGTTGAATTTCTAGGTACGTAAATTTTGTAGCACCGACGCTATTGATAAAAGGTGTGTCCGGTGTCCATGCCGACACGACACCGACACACGTCTCATATTCAACTAATTAATTTTCTCAAATTATTACCAGTGTCGACGTGTCAATGTTGTACCTAGTGTCCATGTCTGTATCACTACATAAACTTTTTTTATCAGGAAACAAACATAGCCATGTTTAAGGAGTTATTTTCGTACCTATCATATTTTAAACATAATAACATTCTTTATAAATTACAGTCTATGATTTTTTTTTGTATGTTGATAATATGAAATGTAAATGTTTTATTTGCATTGCCAGGAGAGAATTTTGCGATGATGTCTGGCACAAGTATGGCTGCACCACATATTGCAGGTCTTGCTGCGCTTATTAAGCAGAAGTTCCCAAATTTCAGTCCTGCAGCCCTTGGTTCTGCACTTTCTACTACTGCTTCTCAGAATGACAAGAGTGGTGGACAGATAATGGCTCAACGATCATATGCTTTTCCAGATCTAAGCCAAACTCCGGCTACTCCTTTTGACATGGGAAGTGGTTTTGTGAATGCAACTGCAGCATTGAATCCGGGTTTGGTCTTTGATTCCAGTAAGTCACTCAGGCGTTTCAGTAATTGCATTTCATATGAACATAAGGTTAAAATAGAAGAAACTTAACTCACATAAATTTACTATTTTTTCCTACATAATCAAAATCTTGCAAACATATTTCTCTTTTGTGATATGTCCTACAAACATATCTATGCATTTTACTTCTGTATCTTCTGTTTCCTATAAAACTAATAACAGGACTTGTTTCTTCAAAACTAAGGACCCGTTTACTTGCATTTCCACTAATAAAATAGATTGAATATTTTTTATAATTCTGAAAAATATCAAAACATTGTTTTCAGGTTTTCGGAAATACATTCTCTCTAGTTAGCTTTCATCTTCTCTTTATCACAATTCAAATAGAAAATCATAACCAAATGTCATTCCAACAACTGACGTTAAAGTAAAAATTGAACATAAACGGACTCTTAAATGTTAGGAAATTTGAAATTGCGAAGTTTATTCTGATTGCCAAATTGTGCAATCATAGAATGGATGAGTTGATAATTTATTCAATTGTAACATTTCACATGAAGCTACCCAATTTCTAGCTAACTACATGAACCTGTGTATGGAAGTGAATATATATGTTTCTTTCTTGTAGGTTATGAGGATTACATGTCATTTTTATGCGGCATCAATGGTTCAGCGCCCGTGGTACTAAACTACACTGGCCAAAATTGTTTGCTGTATAACACCTCTCTAAACGGTCCTGATCTAAACTTACCATCAATAACTCTATCAAAGCTAAACCAATCTAGAATTGTGCAAAGGACAGTCCAAAACATTGCTGCTGGAAATGAAACTTACAGTGTTGGTTGGAGTGCTCCTTTTGGTGTTTCAATGAAAGTAACTCCAACTCACTTTTCAATTGCAAATGGTGAGAAACAATTATTGTCTGTGATCTTGAATGCTACAATTAATAGTTCTGTTGCTAGCTTTGGGAGGATTGGACTTTTTGGTAATCAGGGTCATGTTGTTAACATTCCACTTTCAGTTATATTTAAAATTTCATATAATAACATTACTACTACTAGCTAACTAGTAGGGATTATTGTATTTCTGTGTTTTTTGGAGCCCTTTAAATGTATTAACTATTTTTTCATTCATTATTATCTTGTAAAGGTATTATAGGTTTTGCTTGTATAAAATAGTTGTGACCAGTCCTTGGTTTCAGGATTTAGTTTCTCTTGTATTGTAAGCTTGATTATTAAATTCTTGATGTATGGTTTCCACCATGGTAGCTTTTATTTTTTGTGTTTGACTGAAATATATTATTTTTTCATTTCATTATCTATAAGCTGAGCAATACAACTTGGAACTGTAAGAAGTAAAGATGAAATACTAATGCATTAACTTAGATTTTATATTGCAATAGTTCCCAAAGATACCATACTTTTTCCCAAAGAGTTGCAAAAAAATTCCACTTATCATGGATCAAATTAACTATAGCTTTCACAATTCAATCATATTTATCATTTAATGTCTAATATCATTTATCACAAGATGAATATTTTAGGACCCATCAAGGTTCCAATCGACTTAAGTTTAATAAATCGACTGAAGACTAACATTTAATAATTAAATTTCTAATAATATCATAAAAAAACTATAGTGGTAATATCAACATGGTGTGATATAAGTGGTAGATGTTTAAGTTTCTTAACTATTTAGTGATCACACATTTACGCATTTGAAATCTCGGTAACTGTTCAATTAAGATAGAATAGTTTATATTTAAATTAAGTGTTTTAAATTATATAATTAAAATTAAAATCAGTAATTTTTAGACCGTTTGATCCAAGATCAGACAGACACCACCGTATCCAATATACGAATGCATGTGAACTTTCGAACTGCAAGATTCCAAATTGGTGATTCAATTTTATAACATCCTTATCTACCAACTAAGTTAACAAAAGAATTACAAGTCCTTGAAGTAATTCATAGATAGACTTAAAATTTTGAAAAATTCAAAAGTTCAGTACCTTACTTCTAATGTGAAGTTATATTGCATGCCATGGTAACAAGATTGAAAACATGATTGTTTCTTGGGCTTTGTTGGTAGAAAACTGGCTTAAACTGAGGAATTCCAGATTTATTTTGATTGGGAAAAAAGGCCATTCATTATCCACATTGTTGAATTGAAGACACATTCAATGGTATTTGAAGACTTGTGTTAGAGTCTAGAGGTTGTTATGTCAACTGCTTACTCTATTAATTACTATTATAGTTTACTTTTAATATTTTGTCTATTTAATAAATGAAAAATGTATTGATGGCTCTTAATGTTTTGTAACAACTATACATTTTATTAATAAAAAACATCATATTACTTTTTAAACTTTAAACATATTAAAAATATTAATAGTGCATATTTTACACAGTAATATATAATTTTTTCTGTAATAATATATCATGTACTAATTTTAATAAACTTTAAATCGACTATTATTATTTTCACTACTACGCATTTAATTGATAGTCATCCTTTCTATTACTATGTATTTAAAATAAAGAATATTCTTTATTAAGAAATGTATAGTTTGGATGAGTTTTCATTACACTAATAACCGATAGAATAAAAATTAGAATATTTTGAAATTCCCCATTTAAAGAGCCAAAAAAAATTTAAAACTTACGTTTTTTGTTTTTTTACGGAACAAAATGTATGGTTAGTACTTAATTTTTGATTTATTATTTTCAGTGAAAACAAAATTGTCTAGTTGGTGTTTAATTTTTTATGGTTATTGTTTTCAAATTCAAAAATTATTACCTTAATAATATCTATTAAATGAGAGAATCAAATTGTATCGAAATCCGTTTTAAATTTTAGGAGATATTAATTGTTTGATTCAAATTTCAATTTGTATTCATAAATTACATAAAATTGTTTTGTAGTGGGCACCATGTTGATCATAAGTAGATAATGGATTACATTGAAACTCATTTTAAATTTTGGGAGATACAAACTACATGGTTCAAGCTTCACATTTCAATTTGTAAAATACATAAAATGGACCTGCTCACTTTTATCATTCCAGTAGAGTTTCTTTCTTTTTATTTTTTATTTTTATTATTTGATTCTTTTATAAACTTTTTTTTAATCTTCTCTATTTCTTATTTGATTTACATTTCTATGTTTGATGCAGTTCACTTTTTTTTTCAATTTCTTCTTTGTAATTTAATATTTCTTTTTTGAATTTTTTGTTTTTTTGTTTTTTCTAGAGATAGTTATAGTTAGTAGAGGTGAGCGGCTTTGAATAAAGACTAGGAAGTTTGGTGATTTAGGTGTCAACTTTGATTTTTGAAAATGATTAACTTGTAGCTTACTAGAAACAAATTTTAATAAGCTTACGTAGGTGTGATGTGGTTGGAAATGAAGTCATTATTTTTAAAGTTTTTCTTCATTCGTCAACAAAATTTATTTCTCATTTCTCATTCTTTGTTCTCTCTTCATAGTTAATTGGTGACAATATTCTTATCATTTGCCTTTTTTTTTTCTTCACGGATGTTGTAAAAGCTAAATAATATATTGTGGCATAACTCATAAGGAACAATGAAAAATATTACTTGATTTTCTCAAATTCATTTGTTATTTGTTGCTTTTGTTTTTATCCATTCATTTTTAAATTTAGTACATAATTTGTTCCCTATATAATTTCTCCTTCTGATAGATTTATTTTGTAGAAGATAAATGAAGTTGTATGCAGAATATGCAGACAATATTCATGGAATCTCTGTTAAATATAATTTTAATCTCTAAAATATTAGATATAATTTATTTTTGATATTTTTATTGAATCTCACGTAAATTAGACATGGTTGCTTCTCTTGTTTATCTCAACCATAATACATGTAATAAATTTGTTTATCTCAACCATAACACGTAATAAATTTGTTTATCTTAACCATAACACATGTAGATACTTCAAATTTACAAATTTATCTTTTTATAGAATTATAATATTTGAAAAATTACAATATTTATAAGAACCATATTATAATATATAACATAAAAAAAAACATGTCACTCGAGTTACAATTTTCTTTGGACAAAATCTACAATTTATAAAATATTTATAATCTTTTATTACTCAACAATTTATTACAATCAAAACAAATGAAAAAAATTCAATAAAAAGTAAATATCGCACTAGTATATAATCCTCATTCTATTGTTTATCAAATAAGGACATTAATTCAAATTATATACTAATGAGCAATAAAAGCAATACATGTTAGACGATTAAATTTTGATATTTCATTTTTCATTTCAATATAATTATCATTAAAGACTCCCTCATTAAAGACAATTATGAATTATTTTCAAATTTGTCCCATAAAAATTAAAGAATTTAAAAGAATTTATGGGACCTAAATAATAATATACAAATCAATGGTGTTAACAATTTGAAATTTTGTAGAAAATATGAATTTTGAAATCCAGACAAAATATAAGGGATTGACAAAAAAAAAATGAAAAATAATATTTTAATTTGAATTTATAATATTTAAAAACTAAATATTTGTTCTTCCAAAAAAATTAGCTAACTATTAAATATTAAAAAAGATTAAAACAATATGTTTTTTTTTATTATTTATAAAATGAAATTGAAATATAAAAATTGCTTCTACAAAAAAAAATGATGCATAACTAGATAATTTGCAATCTACTTTCACTCTTTTCTCATAAAAAAAAAAACTCGAATAGAATTAATTTTTGTGGAGAAATGAAAAATCAAACAAAAAGAATGTATTTGAATAAAAAATATACACAATTTTATTATTATTCTCTTTTAGTTATGATTTTTTAAATGGCACATTAATTACATTAAATAGTATTTATTTATTGATTTATATAATATCGAAAACATAATTGATCACAAGTATTTCAATTATGTGTACCTCACATAGTAGAGATCCAACTCAAATTAACCATGTTGTTGAAAGTTAAGCCTACTCCGTCAGATCTAATCCACTTTATTAATCTATCTTATTTGATTGTAATAGTGTAAATATCTTACATTTTTAACATTGCATACAGTAATAATACAAATAAGTAATGAAAATGTCCTAATATAAACATTTATATTTTTAGATTTTCATGTAAAAAAAAATATATGTTGGACACAATTAGAATTTTTAACTTGAAAATGAACTCCCTAAAAATATATAAAAATTAGTTTTATATTTTATTTTTAGTGTGGTCCATGTTTGATAATTATTTGAGTTGTATGTCATTATTGTTTATATGCTAAAATATAATATTTTTAAATTATACTTATTATTTCTTTTTTAAAAGTTCATATACTACATTAACAAATTTATTTTTGATCAATACAATAGCAAAATTTTTAAAGATTGCCTTGCAAAATCTATTTTATATGCAATGTTAATGTATAGACTTTTTACATTGTCAATAAATTATAACCAATAAATCATTAAATATATTTTACTTTAATTATAATATTTTTACAATTATAATTGTAATTTATTGATTGTGTAATTTTTATTTTACATTATCAGTGCATCAAAAATTAAACTCTCACAGAACGGTAATTCTTAGCATGTGCACGGCATGTGCCTACCCTAATCGTTTATCATGCACAAGTTTTTTTCTCATTTCTTTCTACTTAGTATTACTTTCCTAGTCTTCAATATAAAAAAAAAATTACAAAAATTGCAAAATCCAATGAATTTGTTAGTTGCTATAAAATTTAAATGGTATTCCAAATATACCCGACATTAAATGTTTTATTCATACTAAGTGAATTTCTAATAAATATAAATCTCACATAAAATAGAGGTATAAAAATAATTCTAACAATACACATTGAAAGGTGTATTTATTTATTTATTATTAGGACCACAAAATTTCTTATATGAGAGATCGGAGGGAGTATTTTATAAAGTTGTAATAATAACTATTTTTCATCTTTTTATTTCATGGAACAATCTTCTTGCTAGTAATACTCTATTTTAGTAATAGTTGACTTGAGTTTAAATTAGAAATTGAGAAATGGTAATATTAAAATTTATCCAATTGTCTAAAGAAGAACATGCCACACATCTCTCTCTCCCTTCCTCTCTCTCTCTCCTTAGAAACTCACTGGTGTTAGTTAACTCATTCTTGAGTTCATTTCTTTCGTTTTTCTGCCACCATCTTCTCTCAAAACACTCAGCACACAACCACTTAGTTACTGTTCATAATCTCTTCCAATCCTCTATTTTTCCATATCTTTCCAAGATCTTTCAAATACAACAACTCATTAAATTTTTTCATATCAGAGTAACATAATTTGTTGCTATACCCTCCGAACCACAAATTGGTTCGTGGTATAAGCACAGATACAATTAACTTTGTACTTAGAATTATTGTATTAATATAGATAACTGAACCTCAAGTATTTTAGAAACAACCGATGTGGGATTAACATTTCGAATTCTTCTGTTTTTTTATGGGACTAGCATTTCAAATTTTTTTGTTTTTTGAGAATATTTGTATTTATTACCGATATGGGATTAATTTTCAAATTCTTCTGTTTTTTTTAATGAAATGCATTTATTACACTATTATTTTAAATTCTTCCGTTTTTTTATTTAAAATTTGCATTTATTTTTAATTTTATTGAAACTTTTGTTTTTTGTAATTAATATGGACGGTTGTATAACTATTACTATTATTTTTTAGTTTTAGGTAGACTTGTGTTAAACTAATATTTTCATTTTTTTTTTCTATGGAGACTTATTTTTCATGACTTGTATTTATTATCATTATAAACGATTTAATATAATTCATTTAAAAATTCATTATTTTCATGTACAAAGAATCATTATTTATTTTTAAATATTAACACATTTTTAAAATATTATTAAGATAAAATACTAATATTTTATTTATTAGATGTATTGCAATATTTTTTTTTGAAAGAAAGTTACTGAATAAATTTAAAATAATGTAATATTATTATTATTATTATTAAAATATAATATTTCTATTTTAATATAAAGAATTTTATTGTGTAAACGT
>JBBPBS010001074.1:1142363-1154557 GCA_037974835.1 Cicer judaicum | reverse complement strand
TTTGTTCAATATTTTTGATTGATATGTCAATCAATTAAGTATCTCAATATCATTTGAAGTTTCATAAATTTTGTAATTAGTTAACAATTTTAATGATATGATATGAAATTTTTATTTATTTATTCGATGCATTGCAATATTTTTTTTTTGAAAGGAAGTTACTGAATAAATTTAAAAAAAATGTAATATTATTATTATTATTAAAATGCAAGATTTCTATTTTAATATAAAGAATTTTATTGTCTAAACTTTGTCATAACATGTCTTCAACAAATAAAATATTTAACCGTTTATTAATTTTATTTTAACTAGCTTTTATCTTGGCCCTCTTAGGATAAAATATTGAATATGTTCGTATATTTCTTTTGCCGATTATTGGTTATCTCTTTTTATTAGTTATTTGTTTATTTTATAAATAAAAATTATTTATTTTATAATATAAAATTTATACATATATATATATATATATAGGTATTTTTTGTATGCTTCTTATTTCAATAATTACACCTAATTTTTTCTATTTTATATAATTACACTAAGAAAAT
Source organism: Cicer judaicum (assembly GCA_037974835.1). Lineage (NCBI taxonomy): Eukaryota > Viridiplantae > Streptophyta > Magnoliopsida > Fabales > Fabaceae > Cicer > Cicer judaicum. The sequence goes on along the minus strand of JBBPBS010001074.1, from coordinate 1,154,012 downwards.
AACATATGGACACTCTGCATCCACAAGTCATTTCTTGTAAATTTGAAAAAATAATTATCAAGATAATACTAGCATAAGGTTACACTTGAATATAATTCACAAGCAAATAGTTCAACTAAATAAGTTAGATAGATAAAATAGCAATATTTAACTAGATTGTGAATTACTTATTGAAAATATTATAAGCGTTCTAAATTTTATATTTGGTCGTATATGAGCAAATATGGTGAATGATAACAACAATCAAAGGATAATATGGTGACACTCAACTAGCGAACAATCAAATTGTTCAACTGAATAAGTTAGATAGATATAAGAGTAACCTCTAAGTAGATTGTTAAATACTTTTTGAGAAAATTATAAACATCCTAAAATCTAAATTGGACTTATCCGAGCAAATACAGTGAATGGTAACAACAATCAAATGATAATATGGTGACACTCGACTACGAGCAAACACGGTGAATGGTAATAACTACCAATGAATAGTATGGTCTCATTCGACTAGTGAACGACCAAATAGTTGATTGAAATAGTTAAATAGATAGAGGAGAATACTCGATGTAGAGTGTCATAACCACTGAATCCTTACTCAGTGACGAGTATTTTGAAAAAGTTATTTTGTAACCCTAAACTTTATAAAACTCTAAATCATCTAAACTCTATGAACCCTAAATGCTAAACCCTTAACCGTAAATCAAAACTTTATAGATATATGATATATGGATATTGATTTGTTGACTTCAAAAGTAACTATTGTTTAAGTTACTTAGCTTAATAAAAATTGAATTTCTTTTATTAATCAAAATGACATTATTATTTGAATTATTCTGCTTAATAAAAATTAAATATATATATATATATATATATATCATATATAATATTTTTAATATGTACGCAAACTTATTAAACAAAATCACTTATTATAAGAAACAATGTATTAGTCTTGTCCTTAATATGAGATTTTTTTAATGATTTTATTTGTTCATTTTTAAATAATCATATTTAAATTTTTAACTGCACTAATTATTTTCTTACAAATACACTCCTAATTTATATATATATATATATATATATATATATATATATATATAGTATACACTAACTTATAGTGTACTATAATAGCATTCTTAAATGAAAAAAGAATCCTAGAATATACGCATAAAAGAAACGGAGGAGTGCAGCAAGGAAATTGAAACGGTTCATTATTTCATTTATTAAGGAATCTTTTCTTCAACAACCCATGTGCATCTGTTTCTATCATTTACACATCGCCTCCTTTGTTTGATTTAAAAAGGTGCTAGCTGCTATTCATTAACTATTTTCATCATTTACTAAATTTTACAGCACACTATAAATCCAACTCTTTTGTTTGATTCAAACATCATCTCAATTTGTAAACTGTATTCTACTCATTTTCTTTCAGCGCTCTCCACATCCCACATATTTTGTCCTTTACCCATTTTATAAATATGGTATTTGGAAAAAAGAGAATACACGAAATACTGTCGTCCGATGGTGATAGTGATTAAAATTCTGCAAGTGATGAAGAAATTCCTCAAAGTCTACCTCAACCAATAGTGAAAAATTCATCAACTTCTCAAAATCATTCAACCAATGAAACACCCAAACCTCCTTTAGCCCAAGAAGTGATATACACCGGCCGGGAAAAATCCGGGGGGGACTAAAAACTGGACATGCAAACACTGTAGAAATTCATTCAAAAGTACTTACACTAGGATTCACTATCATTTCTTTGGTACTCCACAAGGAAAAAATTGTGGCATTCAAAGATGTGAAGCATTGTTGAATGACAGAGAAACTTATAAAAGAATAAAAAAAAAAAGGTTCAAGAAGCAGAGGAATCTGGTGTGACTCCATCTTTGAAGTGTTCTACCCTCAAAAAGAAAGAAAAAGGGGTGTGTTCCAAGTCTCTTGAAGAAGCTTTCCAACTTTTGGAAGAGATGTTGACATGAAGGTGATGAAAGGACTATGTGCCAATGGAATTCCTTTTAATGTTCTGAGAAATCCACAATTTGTTTATCGCTATTAACAATGGTCCTAAAGGCTACAAACCTCCCTCTTCTGAAAAGGCAAGAACAATTTTGTTAGACGAGTGTAAAAGACACGTTGACAAAGATTTAGCTCCTATCAAGGATACATGGTTTCATCAAGGGGTCTCCATTGTGTCAGATGGCTGGAGTAATGTAAAACATATGCCACTAATTAATGTTCTTGCTGTGAATAGTAGAGCTGCGATGTTTTTATATGCCGACGACTTTTCTGGAGTTGAAAAAATAGGAGTTGCTATTGCTGAATATTTGATTAAAGCCATTGAAGAAATCGGACCATCTAATGTTCTACAAGTGGTAACCGATAATGCTGCAAATTGTAAAGCTGCTGGGAAGGAAATACAAAAGGTATATAAGCATATTTTTTGGTCTCCTTGTGTTGTGCATACTTTAAATTTGATTTTTAAAGACTTTGCTGAATCATTTGAATGGATGAGAAATTCATATAAACAAGGAAAGACTATAGTTAAGTACATTATTAATCATAGTCAAGTTCTAGCCATGTATAGAGAAAATTCAAAGCTTGAATTGTTGAAGGTAGCAAAGACTAGGTTTGCCTCACATTACATTTTACTTAAGCGACTACTTATGTGTAGAGAAGCACTTGCAACTACTGTTGTGTTGAACAGTTGGAAAGAGTGGATTAAGCAAGGAGATGAAAACACAAGAAAAACAGGTGTTTTAGTTGTTGAAACTATTGGTAGTGATTTTTTTTTTGGAAGAAGTTGAGCATGTGGTTAAGATAACAAAACCCATTTATCATTTGATTAAACTTGCTGATGGTGAAGGGCCAAAAATGGAAGAATTTTATGAAATAATGGATTCTATGCTTGGGGAAATGCAAGAGATTATGAAAACAAATAAATATGCAAATTGTTATTTTGAAATGGAAACAATTGTTACTGCAAGATAGACCAAAATGAATTATACCATCCATTGTTTAGGTTTTGCATTAACCCCTAGATTTTATGATACTCATTATCTTTCCACACCTGCTCCTGGAGGTATAGCTAGAAAAGCTCCAAACCAAGATAAGGAAGTAGTGACTGTAGTTTTACAAGCTTTTGAAAAAATATCTGAAAATGCGGAGGAACAAAAACTTCTACGTGATCAGTTTGCTATATTTCACACAAAAAAAGGAATATATGCAATGTCTGCAGCTCAATTGGATGATGTAACGATGGATTCTATTGATTGGTGGTCAATGTATGGATCTGAAACTCCTGAACTAACAGAGGTGGCAAAAAAATTATTATCTCAACCAATAAGTAACTCTTCCGCTGAAAAAACTTGGAGTACTTATTCATATATCCATAATGTAAAAAGGAATCGTCTTAATTGTGCAAGAGCGGACAAGTTGGTTTATATTCACTAAAATATTCGCTTACAGTCACGATTTTCTAATAGCTACAAGAATGGTCCTTTCAAAAAATGGGATATGAATCATGATGACACTTGTTTGGAAGAATCTTCTGGAATACTTCAAGACCTCAATTGGGAATTAGATGATGAAATGGATGGAGGAGTGGATGATCAAAGAAATGTTATTAGGGGAGCTTCTATCAAAAGAGGAAAAAAAAATAAGAATTGAGATTTTATTTTTGCAAATTGTATTTGTCAAAGTTATTGATATAAAAATATTGTTAAAGTTAATTTTTATTGATGGTAATCATATTTTTTATCATTTAATTTATTGTTTTTTAATTAAATTCATTTTTTTTAATTTTAACATACCGATTTGTATATTATAACGTACCACGAACCGAACCAGCGTACCAACTATGTATACCCCCAAGTACTGAATACTTTGAAGATTACGTACCGCGTATTCGAATTCGTACCATGTACCATAAAGAATTGCGAACCAGGTGACTATGTTTGATACTTTCCATAACCCCTTGCATCTATGTTTCAAGCCCTCAATCTCTTTATTAATTAGTCACATCGTACTAAGGCAAAGTCGAGGACAACCAGGAAAAACTCAAAAGAAATTGGATCAAGGAGCGAAGACTAAAGAAATTGAGAGATGAAGTAGAAGATAACTTCCCCAAATTAGCTAAAATTAAAAAGGAATTTTCTTAGAAAACTATGAGTTCTTTTATAGAACTGAATTCATATTTTGCATGTGGATTCTAGGTTCGGTTTCATATTATTTTTATGATTTGAATTGATTTCTTCATGTTTGAAATAATGTGTTCCTTAAAATCTAATAGTGAAGAAAACTATGAGTTTTAACAAATAGGAAATAAAAACTGCATTTCACTTAATTAAACTCATTAATTCTGCATATTTTAGTGTGATGATTATGATGTGTTAAAGATTTAAGAAATGGGGGGTTTAACTATGATGTATGAATTGCTGAATTAATGTGTTTTCCCTCAACCCACTCTGATGTGTTTTACTGTTTTTGATCAATTTTATCTATAATGGGTTTTCCTGACTCTGTTCTATCTTAGCCTTTGATTTTGTTTCATCTGGCTGCCTTTAATTCTGTTTTCTTCTAGCTGCGTCTGATTTTGTTTCATATGGTTGCCTTTGATTATGTTTCCTTTGGCTGCCTTTGATTATGTTTCCTCTGATTGCCTATGATTTTGTTTCCTCTGGTTGCATCTGATTTTGTTTCCACTGGCTGCCTTTGATTTGATTTTCCTCTAATTGCATCTGATTCTATTTCCTCTGGATGCCCACGATTGTGTTTTCTTCGGTTGACTCTGATTTTGTTCCCTCTGGTTGTCTCTGATTTTGTTTCCTCTACTCGAGCGGTCTCTAGTCCAAGTCTTCCATTAACCGAGCTGCCTCTAGTCCAAGCTAACTCTGGTCCAAGCTTTCCTCTGACCGAGCTTCATCTGGCCCAAGCTTTCCTGTGATTAAATTGCCTTTGATCCAAGTCTTCCTCTGACCGAATTGTCTCTAGTCCAAGTTTTCCTCTAATCGAGCTACCTCTGGTCCAAGTCTTCATCTGGTCATGTATCCCTTAACTCAACCTCTAATCACGTATCCTCTAACTTTGCCTCTAGTCACGTATCCTCTAGCTCTAGTTATGTTGTTCTTGATTTTACCATCCATGATCGTGTTGCCTCTAAATAAAGGATGCCTAGACATTGTGTCTTTGATTTGAGGATGCCCCTGATTATATTACGTCAAGTTAGAATGAATTTTGATGATTTATGTAAGCTATAGACTTATGTTCTAATTTTAGAATTGTAATGCTAAATGAAGCTAATATAATTTATTCAATTGGTGATTGAGATATACATTGCATACACGATGCGAAAATGACATGCATATTACGGTGGGGGCATTCCAGATTTGTTTCCGGTCAGGAACAATAGATAAAGGTAAAACAATTGGGACGCCAATTGGAAGTCGTGGCTTGATCAGCTTTCCAAGAGACTCCAATCACCTAGACTACCCACATCTGGGTAATTGGGGGAGTTTTTCCTTATAAAAGGAAATAGAATTGCCAAACTTTTCCTTATAAATGAAATGGATATTAGTAAGTTTTTCCTTAATTAAAAAGGAAATAAAGACTAGAAAGCTTTTTGAAATCAAGAAAAGAAAGAGATTACATATTTATACTTAAAGGAAAGAACAAATTTTAAATATTTGGCCTATGGCTAATAAAGCATTTCATATTAATGATAAATTTTTATTGTTTTTGAAAAAACTATTTCAAATTGTTTATTCCTTTTTTAAGAGCTCACTGAGATTATTATGTCACTCTCTATTTTCTTAAATATTATAACAGATAAGACGAATTCAAGACTGAATTTCAGAATTTAAAGATGACTTTATTGTTAGAATGTATTTTGAATTAAGATAATGTATAATTCCGATGTATCAAAGGGTAATCCTTAGTCTTTAATATTTGCTAATATTATAATTTTGATCTACTTGATACACTGAAAAGTACTTATAAATTACGTGTTTTGTATAATTATAAGTCATTTAAGTGATAATATTTACAATGTTTAAAATTAGTTGTTTTTGTTTTATTAAAATATATGAATTTATCACGATATTCATAGATACATAGTAATCTGATTTACATTTCATTTCTTAAGATTACAAGGCTAAACAACACCAAAATATTTTCTAAAAAAAAATATATCAAAATGACCCTGTCTAGTATTGTATTTTTAGAATTATTTTTTATTTTAAAAGTCACCTAAAACAAAATAGTAAATGTTTGATTTCCTCATCTTTCTGACCATGTTTTCTGTTTGACCCTGTATTCTAATTTCTTACTTGACAAAATGCTAAACGTTCTTATTTTTTTAGGTATATATAGAAGAAAAAAACCTGAAAAAGAATTGAAAGGTGACCGAAACATTTGAGACATACAAACTTCAAATATTTCATCAAAAATAATTTTTTGAAATTTTTTAAGAGGAGTCTTTATAATACACAAATTTAAAAATTAAAAATTTGTATATTATAAAAATATTTTTTAAAAAATTTTAAAAATTATTTTTAAAAATATCCCCAGAGCTTACGTGTCTCAGAATGTAGGGTTTTGCACTCAAATATCTCTTTTTTGAAATTTATATACCAAAATGCCACACTCCCAAAAATATATACTAAAATGCCATCTTTTTTTCCCCCAGTTGCTGGTCGCAACCTGGGGGTGCGACCTCTTGAAACGTTTTTTTTCACTCTTTCACATGGTCGCATCCTGGGGATGCGACCTTCTACTGGCCAATTCAAAAAAAATTCATTCCCATTTTGCCCTTAAGTATACTACTATGTTATATATATTATTGTTATATATTTAAAAATTAATTATAATCATTAAATTAATCAGTTAAAATAATAAACATAATTATTTTATTAATATTATATAAATGTTATTAATTATAATAATAAATAGAATAATAATAATAATAATAATAAAAAGATAATTGTATTAATAAAATAAAAATACATTAAATTAAAAGAAAAAATACATTAAAATAAAAATACAAATACATTAAAATAAAAATACATTAAATTAAAAATACAAATACATTAAATTAAAAATACAAATACATTAAATTAAAAATACAAATACAGTAAAATAAAAATACAAACACATTAAATTAAAAGATATTAAATAAAACTTAATTATTTTCATTTAAATGACCTCCAGTTCCACATCTACGCGGTCGTCGAACTTAATTTTTATTTTAATGTATTTTTTCTTTTAATTTAATGTATTTTTATTTTTATTTTATTAATACAATTATCTTTTTATTATTATTATTATTCTATTTATTATTATAATTAATAACATTTATATAATATTAATAAAATAATTATTTTTATTATTTTAACTAATTAATTTAATGATTATAATTAATTTTAAAATATATAACAATAATATATATAACATAGTAGTATACTTAAGGGCAAAATGAGAATGAAATTTTTTTGAATTGGCCAGTAGGAGGTCGCATCTCCAAGATGCGACCATGTGAAAGAGTGGAAAAAAAAAACGTTTCAAGAGGTCGCACCCCCAGGTTGCGACCAGCAATTGGGAAAAAAAAGATGACATTTTGGTATATATTTTTGAGAGTGTGACATTTTAGTATATGAATTTCAAAAAAAGGGATATTTGAGTGCAAAACCCTATAATGTACTACTAATTTTATAATTTTTCTTTTACTTTATGCGGTTTTTCTATAAATAAAAATATAAGGATATTAAGACGTGGAAATTATGGTTGATTTCCCATCTTTATAACGTCCTTACTGTTGTGGTGAGTCAAATGATCACATTTTTTATATGGTTTAAAGCCTAACTATGTGAATATTTTAATGGAGTTGGTGTCACTCAATTTGATTGAATTGTCACACACACCTATGTAGCAAATGGCCAAACGCCCATATGATCTGATACCTAATTTTCCACGCACGTACAAAAATATTTCCACTCGGTATAATCACAGGCAACACCCAAAAATTATTTTATCTCTTTCAAAATAAACTGAATTCTTAAGTTACATTTTGTTTGTTTTCATTAAATTCAAGTTGTTCTATTACCTCTGTATTAGAGAAGAATTTTATGCAATGAAACTATCTAAATTTAGAACATAAACCTTCCATTTTAAGAAAATATAATCAATCTTTTATTTAATAAAGTTTTATTTTCTAATTAATTGTTCTAAATATAATAAATCAAATATTTTAAATATTTATCGGTACACATATTTAATGTTAATGTAAAATATTTAATTGAGACTAGAATAGATAAAAATTGAATTTTCATAATGATATACTTTTGTCTGAAAAGTATACATAATATGATTACCAAAAAATTTGTCAAAAAAAATTACCAAAAATATTGTTTTCAGTTTATTACTTGCCATGGAATAATCATTATGTTTGTTGTATACTTGCATCATATATACTAGTTTCTTACTCTTAGTGTATCACTTCTATTGATTTTAATTATTGATTTTAATTTTTGCTATTAGCTTGTTATTACTAGTATACATAAATAATAACTATTTGGAAAACCCAGCACCTACTAGCTACTTACTATGTAGTACTTAGCCACTAAAGAGGAGTTCCAACAAATTATTCTTATTACTACTTTCCTCTATGGGAATTTGGTTTTCCACCTAACAATTTTGTCCCATAAATGTTTTTAAATGAGATTTATTGTTTTTTTTATAAAAGTGTGAGATTCATTATTAATAGTTAGCGACAAATGCATGATGGGAATATAAGGACAGTTCACGCTCTATGTTGATAAGTAGATGTCTAAGTAATGTGATGTGACCGTATAAGAAGCAGTAAAAATTGAAAGTTAAAAAGTATCACTATAAATTACTCCAACAAATCAAGAGTTTCCTTAAAACTTATTTAAATGAACAATAAAAAACAAAGTACGGGGGACATAAATGAAACCCACAAAAAGGGACATCAATAACAATTAATGAAACCTATAACAAAGAGGTTCAAACGGTTATGTAAGAAATATATATTTATACAATGGGACAAATGATCCTGCAACAAAAAATAACAGAAAAGAAACAACATTATTGACAAATTTGTCCGCACAATGTGAACAATAAGACTATTTGTATATTGAAGGGAAATTCTTTTAATGTGAAACTATTGCAAGTTTGTAGAATGCCAAATGACCCAAGTAGTACCAATTTGGTACCCCAATTGGAAGAAAAAATAAAATAGGCACCAATTAGACATAATAACGTTTGAAAAGTTTATTTAATGATTTTTGATATTATAACTGTCGGTGTATCATTAATTTTTATATAAGAGAGTTACAAAATATATTCGAATCCATGATGCAGGTTTTTTAGTAGTACTGTTGATTAAAAATTGTTGTCTCCTCTCTTTCTTTTCCTTTTTTTATCTTTTTGATGGTGAAGATATTATTTTATAAATGAACAAGTGCTTTTATTTCTCTTTTTTTAGGCCTATCATAGTAGTAACAATGTAATTATAGAAGAAGAGAGGGATTTGAAATTATTTTGAATTTCAAAATTAAATTCCTATTGACTTTAATTACCATTAATTCGAACAACAATCGCATTAAATTATATTTTTTAAATTAACCTATAAATTACATGAACTACAATAGTAAATCATTAAAATATTATAATAATTTTCCATTTGATCTATGTGACAACGTGAAGATTTAACATTAAATCATGGACGCACTATATGTTAAAATTATCAAGTCATCATCTTTAATTGGACCAAAATGATAAGATCATGGCAATCACAAGTTATCTATCAACTTGATTTGTTCTATGTACCACAAATTAATTCAATCCAAATAGTTTAAAGTATACAATAATTTGTGTCTTACATGGTTTTCCAAAGACACTTCCTATCATCACGCCTAAACAATAATGTATATCATTTAATGTGAATAGTAATAGTAAAACAATAATGTATATCATATAATGTGAATAGTAATAGTAAGAAATAAATAAAAACATAACTTTAATTGAACTCAAGTTTCAAACTATGTGAACATTAAACCATATGTGTATATAGATAGATCAAACTATAATGTAAACAAAGATTTCTTTATAATGGTCATCCTTTCAACATGACGAATAAATTTTTTGGGCAATTGGTCAATGGATTTACTATCATTGAATTTATATCAATATGCTCAAATGACATTTTTTATTTCTACATTTTTTATTGACAAGTACTTCAAATCCATATATTTATCACTATTTGAGTATTTATCATTTTTAGAGAAGAAAACAACCGTAGAATTATCATAATAAATTCTTAGCGACCTAACTATACTGTTGACAACACTAAGTCCTAAGGTAAAGTTCTACGACCACAATACTCGAATTGTGGCTACAAAACATGCCACCAATTTTGCATCCATAGTAGAAGTAACAATCACATATTGTTTTCCACTCTTCCATGATGTTGCTTCTCCAGCTAGAAGGAAAACATAACCAAATGTTGATTTTCTTTAATCCACACATTTTGCAACGTCTGAATTCGAGTAGCCAACCACTCCCATGTGGTTTGACCTTCCATACGTGAACATGTAACTTTTGTTGCCTAGTAAGTAAGAAAATTTTGTGTTGCTTTTTCAGTGATCTTTTCATGGATTAGTTTGATATTGGTCCAACATTTCAACGACAAAACTAAAATTCAATTATCTTCATATTACGATGAATTTCTATAAAGAGATTAATAAAATATATATACCCGAATCCATGATGCAGACTTTCTCTTAGTGTTCTTGATTGAAAATTTTTCTATCCTATTTTCCTTTTCTTTTCTTGTATCTATTGATGGTGAAGATACTATTTTATGAGAAAAATATGAACAAGTATTTTATTTATGTTTTTGGTGCTTTTTATAATTACAATGTAATAACTCATTCAAAAGGGAGAGGAGAGGAATTTGAATTTCAAAATAAAACCTCCATTGTCTTTAATTACCATTACGTCAAACAACCCTCACATAAGACCATTTTTCATATAAAGCCAACCAATTAGTTACATAGATCACACTAGTAGATTGTTAATCTAACAAATACCTCTCCATATACCCTTTGTTATCTTATAGTGAGTTAGTGTGTGTCAACTTTTTAACATTAAAGATAATTTGTAGTTATCGAAGAGATTATTTAGTAAATCTTAAGTGGTATTAGATTAGATAGGTTGGGTGTTTACTAATCACCAACATAATTAAAGGCTCTATTTCGTAAAAATCAGTTGTTAGTTGATAAGTTAGCTAGAGTTTATGGTTATGTTTGGTTAGATCAAGAAAAGTTATAAACTATCTTTGCTAACAATCAATTAGGAGCTTAATTCAAGTAGTTTATGAGTTTATAGTTTATAACTTACCTTTATGATTGTAGCAAAAATTATTTTTACCCTTTATAATTTATTTATTTAAATTTAAAATAATTTATATCATTTAAAAGAACTTTAATAAATAATAATTTAAATTTAATAATTTATTTATTACAATTTGAAATTATTTATAAATAACTTAACTTTTAAAATAATTAATATTCTAAAGTAAAAAATTTACTTATTTATTTTAATTTAAAGTAAATGCAATATATATATATATATATATTA
>JBBPBS010001074.1:1107055-1142005 GCA_037974835.1 Cicer judaicum | reverse complement strand
TATTTTTCAAATTTATTTATTTTAAATTATAATAAATAAAATATTTGAAACTATTTACTCTCAAATATTAATTATTTAAAATTCTAAATTATTTATAAATAATTTAAAATCATAATAAATAAATTATTTATTAATCTAATATATATTTTATTTATAAAGCTAATTTATTTATTTTAAATTATAATAAATTATTTTTTAAAATTATTTTAATTTCCAATATTATCAATTAAAAATACTTTAAATTGTTAAAATATTTACTTTAAAATTAATTACCAATTTATTTATTTTAAATTATAATTATAAAAGATAAAAATTAATTTTAATTATATTACTAAGAGTAAAATTGAAAAAAAATGATAAATCATAAACTTATTAAGTATTTAAAATAGCTTATAGAAAATGCAATAAGTTATAAGTTCATAAATGAGTATTACTAACACAAATCTTATAACTTATTATAAGCTATAAGCAATGTTATTGATATAAATAATAGGCTTAATTGCATTTTTGGTCCCCCTATTATAGGTGAAAATTGAAAGTAATCCCCCCATTTTGTTTGTCCCTAGTTTTAGTCTCCCAAACAGAATTTGAGGCTAAATCATGATGAGTTGTCATTTTTTTAATGACGTGTCAATAAAAAGGTGACGTGGCAGATGTTTACGTGGGATAAACTTATTATTATATTATTTATGATTAAAAAATATAATTTATATTTTCAAAAATCATTTTAATAATTATGACAATATTTTTAAAAATATAATTAAATTGTTAACATTAAATTAAATTAAAATAAAATAAAAAACATGTGCAGAACCCTAAAGTTCCAAATCATATGAACATGTTTGAACCTAAAGCCCCAAATCGTATGAACATGTTTGAACCCTAAAGCCCCAAATCGTGTTCGTGTTCGTCAAAAGCTCCAAATCTCGACAACAAATAAGGCACAAATCATATGAACAACTTGGACAGCGTCGATGATAATCAGTGATAGGTATCCTACATAAATTGCTGCTTGAAAACAAATCAACATAAGTAATTAACCATATACTACAAAAGAATATGTAACGTCTTCTGATGTTCTCTAACCATCAATTTCTAAAAAAGTGTCATATATCATGTACCAGCACATTTGTTCATGTGCATTCAATTTTGTCCTCGGAAGATCTATTTCAGCCCCTGAGAAAGAAACCATTATTTTTCACATTTTCAAATGCTAGTACACCCAAGAAAAAAAAGTGAAATACAATCACATAACCTTAGCAGTTCAAGGCTGCAAGCAAACCCAAATAAACTTTAAAATGCATCTTACCACGCAACTTCTTTTCAAGTTCAACTTCAAAACATTGTTCACGGTGAATCTGCTTTACCACGGGAAGCACCGACGAGAGCAGCAAGTGAAGATACTGTAACTTATCTAGTACAGGTATCTCACGTATACCACGACATGTGGGACATGTCTTCTGATGTTCATCCAACGAAATGTCAGAATACCTACAAAGAACATGATTTGGGGCTTTAGGGTTCAAACATGTTTATACGATATTTGAGGTTTTAGAGTTCTGCACATATTTTTTATTTTATTTTAATTTAATTTAATTTAATTTTAACAATTTAATTATATTTTTAAAAATATTGTCACAATTATTAAAATAATTTTTGAAAATATAAATTATATTTTTTAATCATAAATAATATAATAATAAATTTATTACACGTAAGTGTCTGCCACGTCATTAAAAAAATGACAACTCATCATGATTTGACCTTAAATTCTGTTTGGGGACTAAAACTGGGGACAAACAAAATAGAGGGACTACTTTCAATTTTCACCTATAATAGGAGGACTAAAAGTGCAATTAAGCCTAAATAATACTTGCAACCAAATGACATCAACAAAGGTGAGTTGACTTAAAATTCAAAAACCCAAAAACTAGCTAAATAAAAAATAATCATAATTAGCAAGAATAAAGAATAGAGAAGGAAGAAGATAACACCAAAATTGTTTTATGGTGTTTTATTGTTATCTATATATATATATATTTCCTTAAATCTCCGATTACCCATAAAAATGCAGTTTTACAGTTTTGTTTGTATTAAAATTTCCCTAAATATATGTACTTAGTTTTCTTTAAGAGTTGAACGGTCGTAATATTTTATAAATTAATAACTTAACTAAAATAATAAGTTGTCATCAAAATGCAGTTTTATAATTTTGTTCGCATTAAAATTTCCTTTAAGAGTTACGTTTACTTATTTTTCTTTGAGAGTTTTGTTTTTGACTCAATTTCTTTGAAGAGTTTAAGAACTGATTTTTTTTTATTTAAGAGTTGAATGGTGGTAATATTTTAATAAATTGCAATAAAATTTATAAATATTATAAAATTGAAGTTTCTGAAATATATATGTATTTAGAGTTGTAACATTAAAAATATTAAAATTATTGATTTATTTTGTATCTGTACTTGATCGAATTAATATATCAGTTTGAACTAAAAGAACACTAAGATGAAAAATTAAATGTGAAAAACAAATTAAACATCACAAAAAGATAGAAAAGACTAAATATATATAAAAAATATTTATTTAATTGAAAGGATAAGAAAATGATTCAAATGAAATGAGTGATTTTATGCTAAAAAATAAATGGTTTTAAATCACTCTTTTCAAGAGACTAAAAGCCAAGAAGGAGAGAAAGGTTGGGGGCGGCTGCTCTTATGAGAGTAGGAGAAAAGGGTTCGGCCACCTCATATTAAAACCAGTCCTAATGTTTTATAAATTAATAGCTTAAATAAAAAATAAGTTGAGTAAAAAAATTGATGTTTTTGAGTTTTAAAAAATCGTTTTAAAAATCATTTTCAGTCATAGAAATTATTACTTAGTTGAGTGATGAATTAAGTCACTATTTTTAATAGCATGTGGCCAAAATTATACAAATAAATTATCAATCATGACATTTCTAAAATAATATAGTTCACTTACAAACTATATTGGTTGTACTGCAAACTATAAAACAAGTTTAAAGTTATACCTTAATTTGACAATTGTTGACTCTAAAATTATGGTAATAAGATTACTCATTAATTGCGGGAGCTACAAGAGATAGTTTATGACCAATATTTAATCTGGAATCATTTATTTATATTATTTTTTTTAAATAAGTGAATTTCACGTATATTTAATTTTTTTTCATTTGTTTTTGTGATTTTGGCGTTGTTTTCATTTGTTGACTTGATACAATATTTTGATTTTCCGTCTTGTAGTAATGTTTATTTTGTTTAAATTAAAATATCGATTTCAATTTATTACAAATTCAATCAATAATTCAGTTGTCATCAACATTACAACTTTATAGAAATGAGTATTGTGAACATTTCAAGTTTGTCATATTTGTGTACATGTTGTCATTTGTTGAGACTTGTTGCAATTCATTTTTTTTAGGAACTTTAAATTATATTGTTTTTTTATTAATGTAATTTCTACTAATTTAAATAAATAAATACTCTTTTTTAATTAAAAAAATGTTAGCTTAATTGTATGAAAAACTACTCATTGAGTCACTTTATCTAATGATTTATTTGATTATTTTACATAAATTAATATATATATATATATATATATATAAAAGATAAAATAAAATATTTATTAAAGTATTTTATTAACTATTGATATATTTACAATTAATATTAATAAATAAAATTAGTAAACTGGTAGTGGTTGATCCAATATTAATTAGACATTTGAAGAAAATAATTTACAATACTTTGAAAATTAAAAAAAAAATCAGTTATTTAAATTAAATTTTATTTACAAATGAATCAGCAATAAAAGAGTACATTAGATTAGATTAATTAACATTTATAAATAAAAAATAAAAAAAAAATCTGATTTTGTTTTGAAAAAACAATAATTATAGAAATGTTAATCTTCTCCTTTTAATATTCACTGCAATCCTCACTCTTTTATTAAATAAATTTAGTATGAGCTTTACATTTTGAAAAAAAGAGTCCCACATGAATGTTAAGAAGAAAGTCCCACATGAATGTTAAAAAGAAAGTATTTATATACTCTTCTTATAATTAAAATAAAAGAGGTGAGATAGTGGAATTGAGTCAAAATCGATAGTAATATAAGTCTACAACCACAAGGATCATGGTTGGAATTGGGGGTAGGTATGGGCCCCACAACAGAAACGCGTTATAGTATTGTGAATGAGTTGTTGTGCTGTCCATGACACGATTTTTTTTATCTCAACTACTACCGACGCCTCTATGATTAATTACACAGTTAAGATTCAATCTCCAGATCCAATCTCAATCGTTCATTACCAATTACACGATCAAGATTCATCTTCACATTGAAATCTCAACCGTTCACATTTCCAGCAGACAAAATGAACGTGGATGAAAAATAATGAAATAAATTCAAATAATGAATCTATCTCAGATCTTGTTTCTTAGGGGCTTTTCAGTCATTAAAATTACTTCAACTACCACAATCTTCTCATTTGCCTATAAATTCATAGCTAAGTATTCTCTTTGGACTCGCACCGCTTGAACAAAATAAACCATATCAAAGCGGGTTCAAATCTGTTCAAGCTATAACTTCTCACTCACCTTTTTCTTAGGTACTTTTTCTCTTTATTTCTTTCTGTTATTTTCTCTCTATAGATCTCAAGAGTGAAAGGCTTGTTCAAGTTAGGATTTTGCTCTTCTGGCTCTTATTGTTTTCTGTTTTTCTCAATTGGGTTGATATTCAATTTTCTAATTCTGTGGATCGAAATTAATGCTCTATATGCTGTTCAAACCTTGATCTACGTGTTTTTTCAGAAGAGTTCTCCAGCTTTGTTGGAATTTAGTTGTCTTTTAGATCTGAAGGAATTCTTATTCTGTCGGTGGTTTTTATTTTCACAATTTTTGGGTGAAGTTTATTTTCTTTGATTTGTCTCGAAAATCCCAAATTAACTAACTTTCAGTTAAGATTGGAGGCATGATTTTTTTTTTCTTTTACTTTTTAAAAAAACCTTCAAAGTAACTTAATTTACCATGTAATTAATGCAAGATATGAGGCATGATTAATCAAAGTACTACATCATACTCTAAAGGAATGGGTTGATTTTGTGTATGAACTTGGACTGAATATGATTTTGGATGCTTAATTTAATTTACTTAATTTTGATGATGTGTATTTTCAGGTAATAATTAATCAAAGATGGCAACAGAAACTTTCCTATTCACATCTGAATCAGTGAACGAAGGACACCCTGACAAACTATGTGACCAGATCTCTGATGCTGTTCTTGATGCTTGCCTCGAGCAAGATCCAGACAGCAAAGTTGCTTGTGAAACTTGCACAAAGACCAACATGGTTATGGTCTTTGGTGAGATCACAACAAAAGCCAATGTTGACTATGAAAAGATTGTCCGTGACACATGTAGAAACATAGGTTTTGTTTCAGATGATGTTGGTCTTGATGCTGACAATTGCAAAGTCCTTGTCAACATTGAACAACAGAGTCCTGATATTGCTCAAGGTGTTCATGGCCATCTCACAAAAAGACCTGAGGAAATTGGTGCCGGTGATCAAGGTCACATGTTTGGCTATGCAACCGATGAAACACCCGAGTTCATGCCTTTAAGTCATGTTCTCGCCACGAAATTAGGCGCGAAACTCACTGAGGTTCGCAAGAATGGAACTTGCCCTTGGTTAAGACCAGATGGTAAAACCCAAGTCACTGTTGAGTATTACAATGACAAAGGTGCCATGGTTCCAATTCGTGTCCACACTGTGTTAATTTCAACACAGCATGATGAAACTGTTACCAATGATGAAATTGCAGCTGATTTGAAAGAACATGTGATCAAGCCTGTGATCCCTGAGAAGTACCTTGATGAGAAAACCATTTTTCACTTAAACCCTTCCGGCCGATTCGTCATAGGTGGTCCTCACGGTGATGCAGGTCTAACCGGCCGTAAGATCATCATCGATACATACGGAGGATGGGGTGCACATGGTGGTGGTGCATTCTCAGGAAAAGATCCAACAAAAGTTGATAGGAGTGGTGCTTACATTGTGAGACAAGCTGCAAAGAGTATAGTTGCTAGTGCACTTGCTAGGAGATGTCTTGTGCAAGTTTCATATGCTATTGGTGTTCCAGAGCCTTTGTCTGTCTTTGTTGATTCTTATGGAACTGGAAAGATACCTGATAAGGAAATTCTTCAGATTGTGAAGGAGAATTTTGATTTTAGGCCTGGCATGATCTCTATTAACCTTGATCTTTTAAGGGGTGGAAATGGAAGGTTTTTGAAGACTGCTGCTTATGGACATTTTGGTAGAGATGATGCTGATTTCACATGGGAGGTTGTGAAACCACTTAAGTCAGAGAAGTTACCTACTGCTTAAGAAGTGATTCCAATCTTTTCTCACTATGGAGTTTCCCATTTTCTTCTACAAACTTGGTTGTACTAAGTTCTTATAATTTTTCTGTGTACTCCTCTTCCTCTTATGTTTGTTTTCTTTTCTTAATTAATGTATTTTTTTTATTTGTGTACTTGTATGTGTTCCTTTAGAACATATATTTTATACATCATCTGCCGACAAAATGTTGTCTCCGAATTTATCTCAATATAATGTAATAAATCCCAAATTAATTAAAGTGAGTATACAATTAGTTGGTTTATTACCTTTTTGGTAAAGGCAGAAAAAAAGGGGATCAACAACTATAAAAAAATCAAGTTATTGGTAACTGAAAAAAACTTTTTAATATATCAAATCGGGTTATATGATTCTTGGGTATATGATTCTTTGTAAATGAGTTGAAGAATCAGTAGATGAAAATTTAAGATTAATAATTATTAAAAAGGAAATACTTAAATGAAATAATGAATTATTTTTAATTTTAATATAAAAATGCATAGTCAGGATATTTAATCCAATCAGCAAAATTATACTGGTGTCACATCAGCAAAATAATGCAACGTCAGTATTTTTGAATTAAAAAATTCCAGACTTTTTTAAAAGTTATGTAAAATTACACGAGTATAAATCAAGCAGAAATTTTTCTCTGAATAAAAACAAAATAAATTATATTTATAAGGATAAAAAATATATTTAAAATGTTTTAAAATAATAATTTTAAAACTTTTGAGACAGTTTAAAAAATTGAGAGATTAATTTGCAAAAATTGAAAATATAGACTAATTTCCATTTTTTATAATACATATGGAAAAAGTTGTTAAATTTAAAGGGATAAAGATGCAAATTTGAAAATAATAGGTGAAATTTTGCACATTTAGAAAATGATATGGTGCAACTTTATAAATTAAAAATATAGGAATCAAATCTGCAAAAAATAAAAAATAAGTACGTATTATAATGTAGAATATAAAATATATAAAAACCAATTTACGAAATTTGAAAAATTATATGATTAGTTTGAGATTCACATATTATAAAATACTAGAAGAGATTTTAATTATTTGTTTGAGATTGAATCGTAGATGTAGAGGGAATTGTTTGTGGCAGTGGCAAACCTTATTTTGAATGTGGCAACGTCGTCGTTTTAAGGGTGTGGGACTGGACATAGATAAGAAGATCTAATGAGGACCATTTGTTATCTGATTTTTCGATCATCTTAGGGTGAAGATAGAGGTCACGTGACATCCAATTACTCTGCTATAATTTTTTATGATACGGTAAATAAAACTCCAAGGTGTAATTCTAAATGAAATATTTTGTTGTAATAATATCGATATTTATTTATTAAATTAAATTAATTGTATTATTATATCATTGTGAGTGTTATATATCAATTATAGGTAAAAATTAATTGTATATTATCAACCACTTAAAATTAGAGCTATCAATTAAGTTCTTCTTAATAAGTCTCCTGCTAAACTCTTTCATTATGGATTTTCTTTTGAGATAATTTTTTAAAAGTAGCATTTGTTTTTCATTCCTAAAAGTGACAAACGATGTCACAGTAATCCTTGAAAGAAACAAAAACATTTAAAAGTCCTTGAATTAATATTCCTTTAATTATTTATGTCCATAACTTTTTTCCAATTTGTAGTTGTTTTAATTAGTTGTCAAGTTTTTTTTTCCTTCATATTATGGCACAAGAGGTGACATTTACTTAATTTAATTTGATATCTATTATTTAATTATTTTTTGGACTTAAATGAAAGGATATACGACTCTATTATTTTGTCAATTGAATGTATGGAAGTATTTTTTATTTAAAATAATTAGGATTTTTTTTTTAAATTATTAAACTTAATTTTATAAAAAATAAAAAATTAAATTTTTATTTTAGGAAAAAAAATAAAAAAGTGTGTCTATGGCCCTTAACTAACAAAATTTTGAGAACTTCTTTTAGTGGGGTATTTTTAATCCTAAATTTTACTCTGAACCCCTCTGTTATACCTGTAATTCCAACATTATCTTTAATTTTTTTTACTATTTTACAAACTCAAATTCACCTTTTTTTTTTCACCGTTTAAAGATTTTAGGATCAATCAATCTAAGTTTTCTAGTACGTAAAAGATTTCCAAAAATTACTGTAAATTTATTTATAAGATTTCTGTTACATAAAATTGAAATTGTTGTAATCAAATTCATTTTATACTTAGAGTTTTTATGATAACAAAAGTATTTAATGAGAACAATATATTTGACTTCAAATATTATGAAAGAAGATATGGTCAAAATTTGTAAAAGATTTGAAGAAGATCTTATCAAAATTTATCTACAACAAAATATGAACAAAATTAATTTGAAGAATTTACAAACACAATATGAACAAATTACGAACAAAATCAATCTGAAGAATTTACAATCTCAATCTAAACAAAAAATGGAACATAATCAATTTAAAGAATTTACAAACACAGTCTGAACAAAATACAATTGATAATTAAACAATGACTAAATTGTAGCCCAAATTTGAACTATAAATAGATACTCAAAGCTGAAGAAGAAAATCATCGAAAAACAGAAAATAATAGTCTTAGAGTTCAAAATGTAAGAGAAATATGACTTCTAATGCAAGAATTATGTATCAATATTAAACAACCAAACAATGAAGTAAAAGATAAGGGATAGAAGAGTGATACTCAGATATTTATCCTGGTTCAGTCGTCTGTAAGACAACCTACATCCAGTCCCAAGATCAACCTGATCTTAGCCTTTTTCACTAGAATCTTCTATAGAACGTTTTACAGATTGTCCAGCTAGCTCCTAGCCTATCTATCCAACTATCTTGATTCTAACATACATCCATCGCATCCCTTAAGTTATTCTGGTAAACTCACACAAGATCGCAATGGGGTTCCTTCTTGATGATCACAAGCATCAACGAACGGTAACCACCAGTTTAGCTACTGGATGATCACAAGCATCAAAAGATCTTTCTAGAATAAGCGACTTGATCACACAATGATGTTCAAACTATAAGTGTTTGCCAAGTGGTTCAGTTTTCTCAAAGTATTGTGTGTATCAAAAGTTCAAAGGTCTCAAAAGTTCTGTTTCAGAAGAATTTCAATTATGTGTATTCTAAGTGTTTCTTTTTTTTGAAAAACAGTTTTGAGACAGTTTTTATATGTTTCAGAAAAACACATATAAATCGATTTTATAAAGCATAGAAACACTTGCCAATCGATGCTCGTGTTTCTTGTTTTTCTTGAATCTTGAAAACATATGCATCAATCGATTTGCCAATCGATTGTGTTAATTCATAAATTAGAAAACTGAGACAAGTTCATATCAGCATCGATTGAGTAATCGATTTCGAATGTTTTGTTCAAACAACGAGATCAAAACAATCGATTCCACAATCGACTGATATTCCATCATAATCGATTTGGCAATTGGTCTGTAACTGAAAACAATTACTCCAATCGATTTGTCAATCGATTAGACTGATCATAGGGACTCCAGAAATTTGCACTAATCGATTCGTCAATCGATTTGCTTTGTCCCAATGGCTCAGCTGTTTAATTTCAATCGATTTACCAATTGATTTGAATTGTTACAAGGACTTAGCTAATTTGAAAACATTGATTTGCCAATCGACTAGAAACTTGGTTTCTGATATATGATTAAACATTTTCAACACCCAATCGATTTGTCAATCGATTAGTGTATGTCTTGCAAGTCAAGAAACAAAATTCAATTGATGTCTCAATCGATTAGATTTGTCACAGAGCTACTGACTTATAAAAACTTTCACCTAATCGATTTGGTTTAGAAATGGTTGTCTCTACGTCTCATTCAATCGATTCATCAATTGATGTTCCAATCGATTGGTATGTTACAATGGTCAAGTCTGATGCAAAAATAAACTCGAAATCGATTTTCCAATTGATTTACAAGACTTGTGACTTGCCCCTGTAACTCACACAATCGATTTCTCAATTGATTCATGAATCGATTGTCCAATCGATTGCGTTGCACCAAGAGTTCAAGTTTCACTGAGATCCTTCATAGAATCGATTTATCAATCGATTGGATTAGAGATAACTTTACTTCTGAGTCAATCAATCGATTGCCCAATAGATGTATCAATTGATTAGTCAATCAATTTGGTTACTTGGTTCAATTTAAAAACACATTTTAACTTGACAAAAACTTATGCATGAACTTATATATGATAAGTCTAAAGCATAATAAACACAATCACTAATGACACTTAAGCAAGGTTGATTTTGTCCAGCACATGCTTTACTTTAACCTTGATTCCTTGCATTCCAAGCTTTGTGTCCATATGGTTAGTGTGTGTGTGTGTTTCTACCTGAAATGCAACTTGATTCAAACAGTTAGCTTAATCATAAGACATTGTATGTTTGTTAATTATGTCAAAATTAAAATCAGGGGGACTTATGTCCAACACAAAAGAGAGAAATACTTGTTCAAGTTAGAAATATTTTATGAGTATTCTTTTCTTAGAGTGTGTGAGATATTATTATCGTCATCTTTTTAGAAGCAAATACTCATGGTGGTTAGTTCCTCAAAAGTCTGGGGTTTTCAAACTATTTGGGACGATTGGCTTAGAGGGCTAGGTGTTTTGTAATTCAAGGTATTTGAATTAGTGGACTAAAGCTTTCTGAATAAGGGGATCAAATGTAGCCAAGTTAGTGGCGAACTATGATAAATCTACGTGTCAAATTATTTATGCTTTCATTGTTTACTGCTTCTGAATCCGATTGCTTCTACTCCAAGTAAGTCACCAAAACAAAACTAGTTTATTTATTTATTTATAAATTATCAAAAAATTGTCAACTTTGGAAAACACAATTCAACTCCCTTCTCGTGTGTGCATCTTTAATTAGCATCAAAACTTGATATAAAGACTGAGCACTTTACAATATTTGAGAAAAGATCCAAGAGTTTAGTATGTCTAGAATCATTGTAGAAGCTATTGGAGGAAACATCAACATACCACCTCTGTTTGATGGAAAACGTTTTGAGTATTGGAAAGACATGCTGAGAAGTTTCTATATTTCACAAGATCCTGAACTTTGGGACTTGGTGGTAGATAGTTATATTGCTTAGAAGAATACTGATGGTATTGAAATTCCAAGAAAGGATATGAATGCTGATCAAAAAAAGATGTTCAAGATGCATCATAAGTCCAAAACATTCATGATAAATGAAATCACCTTCAAGGAGTTTGACAAGTGCACCAATAAGGAGACAACAAAGAGTATTTATGATAGTCTGATTCTGACCTATGAAGGAAGCAATCAAGTTCAAGAAGCAAAAGCCAACCTCTTAGTTGAAAAGTATGAGTTGTTCAAGATCGAAGAAGATGTAGACATTGAAACAATGTTTTCTAGATTACAAACCCTGGTCTCAAGATTAAAGGTACTTGAGAAGAGTTATACTACTGTTGATCATGTGAAAAAAATTCTTAGGAGTTAGACAAACAAATGGATACCTAAGATCACTGCCATTCAGGAAACAAAGGATCTAAATACTCTAAAGCTGGAAGAATTAATCAGGCCATCTCAGATCACATGAAATTGAGCTTGAAGAAGATGAGCCCAATAAGAAGAGAAAGACTCTGGCCTTGAAATCCAAGCAGAAGAAGGTTCTAAAGGCAACATTAGAATTAGAGGATAATGATTTAGATGATCATAACTGAACTTAAAGGAAAATGAGATTGCTTTCATATCCAAAAAAAATAAAATAAAATAAAAGATGTGGCACAACAAAAAGAAGAAATTTCTCCAAAGATATTACAAGCAATCCAATAGAGGGATTGATAATAAATATGACAAGAAAAACATCATCTACTATAGATGCAATGAACCTAAACATATCAAGTTAGAATGTTCAAATATGGAGAAAGGGAAACACCAGAGAAAAGATTCCAAACCCAGGAAAAAGAGTCTGATGGCTACATGAGATGATTATGTGGAATCCTCTGACGATGAACAAGCAAATTTGGTTAGGATGGCTCATACCAAGTCTATCTTTGGATCCAACACATATTTTGACTCTGGAAGTGAATCAACAGATAAAGGAATTGAGGTATTTTATGACTTTATTTGATCTGATTTAATTACTGCTATGAATGATTTTTTAAATAATTATCACTAATTGTCTTTAAAACTGAAAAAACTTAGGAAAAAGAAAATACAAATCTAACTCAAAAAGTTAATGCTTTAAAGAATCAAAGTGTTGAATTTAAAATAGAAAATGCAACTCTAAAAAGTGATATATATGAACTTAAGACAAAGAATGCAAATTTGAAAACTGATATTGTTCTAAAAATCTAAATTTAAAAAGCAATCATAGTTCAACATCAATTGAAAATACCACATCTAACTCTGATAAGCATGAACAGGTATTTCAAGTTTTTCTTACTAATGGTGTGAAAAGAAGCAAATATGCTTCTATGATTTTTAAAGTTAGTAGAAATGGTAAAAAGAGGTATATAATTTGAAAAAACTGTAACTTAACCTAAACCTAAAATGTTGTTCTTTAAGAAAATGAATTATATTTTTGCTTTTTTTGAATTCTAATTTTTATTGTATTTTTATTCTATATTATTATATCTTATATATATATGATATATGATATAATTTATCATATATCTAATTAATGATCATTTTTATTTATTATACTTTTATATTCACAATTAAATATAAAAGAAATTTATATTTATAAAGAAATATATATCTAGATAATATATATCTATATAGAATATGTTGTATCATATAATTATAATATTGCATTTATAGAATTTATCGATATGAAAAAAAAAATCGGTAAATTCCATCTGATATCTTGTGTACTGTTTGCTCTAAGAAAGGTCACTTTAAATTATCTTGTCCCATGTTAAACACAAGGAAAGACAAGAAAACTTTCAAGATTAAAAAACCAAGACCTAACAAAATTTGGATACCTAAGAACAAAATTATCTTTGTTGCATATGTCCTCAACAATCAAGTTAAAACACCAATCATGGTACTTGTACAATGTATGCTCGCAAAATATGATAAGAGAAAAGTCTATGTTCCAAGAACTGACTTTGAGCAAATAAGGCACAATAACTTTTGGAGGAAAGCAAAAAGGTCAGATCATTGGTTAAGGTACGTTTGGTAATGGTACTTCCCCTTCTATTAAAGATGTCTTGCTTGTTAAAGGTCTTAAACATAACTTATTAAGTATTAGTCAGTTAAGTGATTATAATTATGATATTATATTCAATAAAAAAACAAGTCAGACAATTAGTTAGAAGGATGGATCTGTATTCTTTACATGTTTGAGGCATAACGACATTTATAAGATAAATATATTTAGCCTAGAGAAACAAGAAGACAAGAGGTTAAATGTCTTATGTAAGTAAATGCAGAGAAACTAATTTGACACAAAAGATTAGGTCATGCAAACTGTAGATTAATTTCAAAACTGAATAAACTTCAACTAGTTAGAGGTCTATTGTAACAACTTTTTTTTTTTTTTTTTACAAAATTCAAATTTTAGAAATAAAGAAAGAAATACTTTTGGATAAAATATGTAAGTCGTAACACAAACTACAAAAGTCATCAATATTTACAAACAACATAAATAGTTTTTCAAACAAAAATTAAAGTATTTAAACAACAAATTACACCAGGGCTATGAGATCTATCAAACATAGCTCATACCTCTAGGATATTCTCGGCAGACACCTATACAAAAGCACTGCCCCAAGATTTTTAAGTCCCCCACGTCACATCAAAAAGTGTTACATAGACCCATCAAAACAACAGTCAAGCTGACAATATAAGGTATAGGTACAGTCTTCCAAAATAAAATAAATACAACCATAAAAGAAAGACATCTGACCTCTATACTTGAAATCAAGCTGACATATAGATTTCCACAATAATTGTAAAGGATCACTAACCAAAATTAACAAATACCACTTAACATTTAAATTTTAAATGCACAAAATAACCTTTCCTCTTAACATACTCTTGAAAGGGTTTTCGTACGTAAAAAATGCATAAACAAAATCAAAAATGAAGTTTTTAACAAAATAGCACTGTTGTATTCGAATACAACACTATCGTAGCCAAATACAATTGCGAAAAATATAGATTTTCAGTTCTGAGATGGCTCTGAATAAATTAACACTTCACACATTCATATTATCAATTATGAACACATCAGTCACACCAAATTAATCTCCACAAATTCACACCTCAATCACACATCAAACATTCATAACATCAATTATGAACACATAATTACATTAAAACTTAATCAACCCAAATTCATACCTCAAAGCAATTATGGCACAATAAGAAACAACAACCGAGTATGTATATACAATCATCATAGTATAAAAAACATGACTCGCGTGCCAAGCACCCTAATGCAATGCATATGTGCCAATGCGCATGATTCCAAAATTTCCAAATGAAAACCCTCCTCGAAGAGGTGTAAATCATAATTGTACAGGCTCTCACAGACCAATACTAATTACCAAGGTGCAATCTGTCATAGATCATCACGATTTACTAGCGTGCAGTCGCTCACAGACCAGCACGACATACAAGAGTGTAGTCTTTCACAAACCATCATGATTTTCTAGAGTAAAATCTCTCACAATCAACATATTCTAGAGTGCAATCTCTCACAAATCAGCACAACACGACAATCCCTGCAAGGATAAGATGAACCAACAATTCACATGGCATCATCCTATGGCCCATCACGGTCACCACTATCACCATGGCCCCATCGCGGTCACCATGTATTATGAAATGCATGAGTATACTCTAACTCTTTTCACCATAATTATTAAGTAAATGCAGCTATTAAAAGATTCTCCATTTTTAGTACGCATTTAACACTAACAATTTTTCAAACTTATCACAGAGTATACTCAAAACAGATTTTCCTCAATAAAATTCATAACGCACATGCTATCAGTTATGAATACACAATCACATCAAATCTTAATCACCATAACAACATTAATATATAAGAGTTCTCCCTATCGCTAACTCGATGCCAACAATCTTGATTCTTTTTCGAGGCTCAAAGAGCTAACTACATAAACATATATATTTTTAACAATTTGGTCACAATAAAATTAATCAAACCACAACAAAATTTCGAAAATTAAATCTTTCTCACACACCAAACTTTTAAAACCAAGTAATCTATATTATTTAGTTAAAACTAAATAAAATAAATATTCTCCAAATCTTACAAACACACACTCGGCTATTAAAACATCAAAATTTTTGAGTTAATAAAATACTCTAAACTTTTTTTTTTAAACTCAGTTCAAGAGTAATTAAAAGAGTAACATTTTAAACTCTAACTATTTTAATTACAATCTATCTTTTTCCTCAAACTCTTTAACTTAGTTAAAATTTAAACTTTTTCACAACTTGAACAACTCTAATTTTTTTTGTAAAATTTCCAATTCAGTTCAAACTCATTTATTTGAAAATAAGTCATTACGTAACTCAAACACCTCAAATTTAGTTACCGCCAATTCACACCAAAATCAATCAATTAAATTCCACAACACACATATAGCACCTCAATTAAACTTCAACAATTCAAACATAAATCACTCAATTTCAAAACTCCACATTTTTACACAGAAACCAACGCAAATTGATTTCAACAATTCACACATACTTTAAATGGCTAAATGATATAGTCAAATCTTCCCGTCAATTTCCCTTCATCCAAATTATCCATTTTTTTGTTTATTCTCAAAATCTCAACAATTTAAATATAGTAAATCTTTTAAAACTTTGGAAAGCCCCATGTTCCTCCTCTTTGAAACCCTAAGACCAGTTCTCACAATATTTTTTAAATCTCATAAATTTTTCACCAAATGTTTTACTTTTAAATCATTTTCTAACCGTGATTCATTTTAGAATCCCTAATTATTTGAATTGAAAATGAAAATAAGGTAAAGATATAAAAATGAAATGATTAAATTGTAATAAAAAATTAAAATACTGTAGCTGTGTTTGGAATCTAGAGACAGTTGTTGGCCATACACCAAGGAATTGACTTTCTATGAGATACAACTTAGTGATACTATATATATTTTTTTTTTGAAAAGGCAAAAGAAATTTTATCGATATAGTGTGATTCTTGGAAACACAGGGAGTACCACACAAGACTATAACAACATTCAAAAAGAACGTCGACACATCAAATGTGATCACCCAATACTACATCAACTCTACAAGACAAACATAAAAGACAAAGCTAATATACATTGCACTTAAGCATGAAAAGACAAATTATGCACACTTTTCCCAAGCCAATCCAATATTATCATTAAGTTATAAATCTTGCACACTTTCAATTATAACACATTAATCATTCATCAATCACGCATATAGAGTTCCTATAGGAAAACTAAAAATTTGGAAGGAGCCCTTACCTCCGTTGTAGCTTTAACAACCGATTACGGCACCGCAATTAATTATGATAAAATTTCCGCTCACGTTGTCGCTTCGAAAACTAGCTCACTAGCACCGTAGTGTGGCAAGGAGAAACTTTCCCTTCTATCACTTCTCAATAGAGAGCCTAGATCTAGAAGAAAGATTAGGAAGAAGAAGAAGTCAC
Source organism: Cicer judaicum (assembly GCA_037974835.1). Taxonomy (NCBI): domain Eukaryota; kingdom Viridiplantae; phylum Streptophyta; class Magnoliopsida; order Fabales; family Fabaceae; genus Cicer; species Cicer judaicum. The sequence continues at coordinate 1,124,911 of JBBPBS010001074.1, read as the reverse complement.
GCGAGGCTAGAGGTTCAACTTTCTGTTTCCTTTTTGCATTCTTACCTCTCACGTGAGTGTATATATATGTATATATATATATTATAATTAAAACCAAACTAACAACTATCTAACAACTCTTACACATATCACTTCAGTCACATCTGAACCTATTTTGATAAAAATATCTACTCTCGTCGCAACTCAATAGACAGATCAAATTTTCAGCAACAAGTAACATTTTTAAAAATCTGCATGATATTAAATTTTTCGTAACGTAATTAAATTATTATTCGACAAATAATTTTAATCGAGTCTCAAAATATATATATATATATATATAAATATATACATATATTAAACATATTACAAACTTTAACAAAATATATTTTTGGTACTTATTTCACAAATAAAGTAAAATTGGGCTAAATGCCTAAGTAATTCAACACAAAATACTTTGAAATTGTATAAATTAGAGTTTAAAAAAATAAAGGGTCTTACATCTACCTAATCTTAGTTATAAAACTGAAATTATGTGTGAAGTTTGTCAAAAGGGAAAATAAACAAAAAACTCATTTACCCCTAAGAACTCAGTCTATAGCTCAAAGCCCCTTGAGCTCTTATATATAGATCTCTTTGGGCCAGTGAAAACAGCTTCTCTAAGTGGAAAGAAATATAACTTTGTTATAATAGATGATTACACTATATGGATATCGGTAAAAACTTTAAGAAGTAAGGATGTATCCCACAAAGTGTTTATCATATTTTATAAACAAATAATGAATGAAAAGGGGTCTTAAGATTGTAACAATTAGAAGTGATCATCGGGGAGAGTTAGAAAACAAGTTATTTTGAAAGTTTTTGTGATGAGAATGAATTTCTCATAAGTTATCCTCTCCTAAAACACCCCAACAAAATGGAGTTGTAGAAAGAAATAATATATCACTACAAGAAATGGCTAGAACCATGTTAAATGATATGGATGTTGTAAAACACTTTTGGGCTAAAGCAATTAATATTGCATGTTATATTCAAAATAGAGTCAATAATAGATCTATATTAAATAAAACACCATATGATTTGTGGAAAGTTAGAAAGCCTAACATCTCTTATTTTAAACAATTTGGTTGTACATATTATATGTTAAACACTAAGGAAAACCTTGGTAAATTTGATTCTAGATCTCAAAAGTGTACCTTCATTGGATACTTTGAAAGATCCAAGGCTTATAAAGTGTTTAATAGGGAAACTCATGTTGTGGAAGAATCCCTACATGTTAAATTTGATGACAAACAACTTAACCATGAAAAGTCAAAGCAAGATGATGGTTGTGCAGACTTATCAGAACCAAAGGAAGCAGATGCAGACAAACCAGAAGAACTTGAAAAATCAGAGGAGACAAGCAATTTAGAAGAATATGACAAATCTTCAAAGTATGAATGTGATCAAGTAAAAAATAGTGAAACTCTAATAATTGGAATTGCAAGTGATCATTTGAGGACCAGATCATCACTTAAAGATACTAATTTGTTTGGCTTACTCTCATCAATTGAGCTTACCTATATTGATGAAGCATTGTCATATGATGGATGGGTTTTTTCAATATAAGAATAGTTAAATGAATTTTAGAGGAATGGTGTTTGGGATCTAGTACCTAGACCAAAGAAGAACATTATTGGAACCTAGTGGGTTTTCAGAAACAAGCTAAATGAAAAAGGTGAAGTGATTAGAAACAAGGAAGGACTTATCGTACAAGACTACAATCAACAAGAAATCATTGATTACACTGAGACATTTGCTCTAGTGGCTTGGTTAGAAGCTATCCGTACCTACTTTCTTTTGCGACAAGTAATAACATTACATTATTTCAAATGGATGTTAAATGTGCTTTTTTAAATGGTTATATAAGGCAAGAAGTCTATGTTTAACAACCCTCAGGTTTTGAAAGTTCTGAATTTATAAATCATGTTTTTAAACTTAGGAAATCTCTGTTTGGTCTAAAACAAGCACTTAGAATGTGGTATGATAGACTTTGTAACTTCCTGGTTAAAGATAACTTTGAAAGAGGACAAATAGATAATATACTTTTTAGAAAATCAATAGAAGATGACATTCTTATTATTCATATTTATGTTGATGACATTATTTTTGGATCTACTAATGACACTTTTTACCAAGAATTTTCTAAATAAGTGCAACGTGAATTTCAAATGAGTATCACGGGAGACCTTAAGTTCTTCTTAGGGATACAAATTCAGCAAAGTCAAAAAGGTATATAAATTCATCAAACTAAATATACAAAAGAGCTTCTCAAGAAGTTTGAGATGAGTGATTGTAAATCTATGGCTACACCAATGCACCTTGTTCGCTTGAAAAAGATGATTAAGGCAAAAAATTTGACCAAAAAACTTATAGAGGAACGATAGGATCCCTACTTTATCTTTCCGCTTCTAGACCTGACATAATATTTAGCATATGTGTATGTGCAAGATTTCAAGCTGACACTCGAGAATCACATTTAATTGTTGTTACGAGAATCCTTAGATATCTAAAAAGCACTACCAACCTTACCTTGTTCTACAAGAAATCTCGTAAGTACAAAGTTAGTAGATACTGTGATTCTGATTATGCTGGAGATAAACTTGAGAGAAAGAACACTAGTGGAAACTGCACATTTTTAGATGACAACTTAATATCCTGATCAAGTAAGAGACAAAACACCATTGCAATGTCAATAACAGAGGATGAATACATTTTAGCAGCTGGCTGCAGTTCTCAACTACTTTGGATGAAACATCAACTTAAATACTACAAAATCCTAGAATCAAACATTCCAATATATTGTGGTAACACTTTTTCCATTTGCCTAACCAAAAACTCCATCTTACATTCTAGAACTAAATTCCCATATAGTCCACATTAATGCAACTTTCATTATAAAATTTGTATTTTTGGAAATATCATATGTAAGCACTCCTTCATTCCATAAAAATTTGAGCTCATTTATCAAAGGTTGCAAATACACATCTATCTTGCTCTTTGGATTATGTGGTCCAGGAATAATCAAAGTGGGAAACATGTAAGGAGTTGTCATGCATAGTTCTAGAGGAAGGTTGTAAAGAGTGACAATAACCGGCCAACATGAATAAGGTGACACAATCCCAACCTTACATTCCTCGGTTCAACAACAAAGTCGGGATAAATTTGATCAAAGTGTTGCCAAGCCTCTCCATCTGATGGATTACACATCACTCCAGGTTCTCGTCTATTTGCATAATGCCATCTCATATATGGAGTTGAGCTCATCGAAGCATATATTCTCTTAAGTTTGGGAATTAGTGGTAAATAATGTATTATTTTCATAGGTACCTCTTTGAATTTATCCCTACCAATTTTTTTCTTCTCATAACGAGGTGCATTACAAAACTTGCATTATTTTAGTTGTTTACATTATCAGTGCAGAATAACACACAACCATTTACACAACAATTAATTTTTTCCGCGGTGAGACCAAGTTTTGAAATTATTTTCTTGGTCCTATAATAATCTTTAGGAACGAGATTATTTGGAGGATGTATCTGCTTCATAAGTGACACTGTTTGATTAAAATATCATTGAGAAATATTTCCCTCTGATTTAATTGCCAACAATCTAACAGCAAAAGAAAATTTAGTGTGATCGTTGCATCCCGATCACAATGGCTTTTGAGATGCATTTAGTAAATCATAGAACTTTTGATCATTTATATTTGGAGACTCCTCTAATTCTTCATCACAATGCATTTGATATTATGGTCCAATAGCATCATAAACCATGCTTTCGAATCTATTAAAATGATTGTTATGTCGCTCTTGTGCATATTTTTTCCTTTTAATTTCAACATGCAACTCTAGATCACTTTCTCCATGAGATGTCCAATATCAGTAGTCATGTTTAAACCCTTTCCTTAAAATATGAACCTTAACCACTTCAAAGTCTAAGAAATTAATGTTTTTACAAACACAACAAGGACATCTAATTTCTCTATTTGATATGTCTGCCTTAATTGAGTAAGATGTGTTTGCCTTAATATTTAATACTATTAATGTGTTAAATTAATAGAATGGAAAAAATATATGGCTGAAGCATATGGGATATATATCGGTTAATTTGCTATTTTGTATAGAAATTTCGTAATAACTAGAAATTAAAAAAAAATGAGATAAGTTCAAATTTTAAATTGAATAAGCTTCAATGTTATAAAATTATTAAGGGAAAAAACACGAGGGAGCTAGTTTCATGGTTTTCAAACTTAACATATTGTAAAAACACCAGAGAGCTAGCTACATGGTCTTCAAATATTAAACTCAAAACCAAATTATTATAAATCTAATTTGGTTTTCAATTTTAATTGGGTGATTGGTTTTCATACTATAGTTGAGACAGCTAGCTACATGGTTTTCAAACTTAACATATTGTATTGCCCATTTCACTATTCTTGCAAATGAAATGAGTTTGTTTCGTTAAAAAAAAAAGGATTTACACCCTTAAATAACCCAACCAATTTGGCAAGTTAGAAAATGAAAAAGAATCTAGAGTAAATAACAATTTGGGAACTGGAAAGTTTTACTCTACTACAAAATATATTTCCCTTAAATTTTGCCTCAACTCCATAACATATTTCCTTTAAATTTGTTGATTTAGATAATCATACCAAAATAAACCAGCGTTCTCACATTCAGCAAATTTAAGATCAGCTTAGTCAAAATCATAATAATAAAATGAAGAAAATTGACTACTAACCATGCCAATCCCCTAGTCATTCATGACAAGGTCCCTGATAGTTAAGTTAGTTTTAGAACTAATAACAATAATAAACAACTAAATGCAAACCAAACAGGGAGAAAAGATAAGTAAAGTGGATAAAGGAAAAACTAATAAGTCTAAAGATTTTTTGAGAACATAACAAGAAACAAACTACTAGGTCTGCCCAGTATGCAACCATATTACTAATCACATGCACCATTCTAGCAAATTTTCATTTTAATCTATTGATTATCAAACTCCAATATGTTAATCCACTAATAAAACTCAAGAAAATTGCAAAATGATAGTTAACACTAGGTAGGTTAAGACACTTTTATGTACCTGCAAAATGAGCAATGCCATAGAAGCCAATTAAAGAAAAAAAAACATGTAGTTTACTAATTACCAACTGCAACCATAAATTTCAGTAACACATTACCCCCTTTAGTTAATATTACCAAAAGTGCATATTATCAAACACCTTATATGCAGAATTTATTTACCTCTTTAGTTAAATAAATTCAAAATGATTACATCACAAAAAAAAAAGCACAAATAATGATGCATAATCAGAAAATTAGAATATAAACGATTTAAGAGATCCAATTGGCTTCATGTCGTAGTTGCAGAGGTTGATTTAAGAGGGGATTAGCAACAGATGATGATTTTAGGATTTGTGGCGGGTTGAGAAAGAAAAAGCAACTGACTGTTTGTAGAAAAGTTGATTCAAAGCATTAAGAGAACCCAAGGCTTGGTGGAAATAGTGAAAGAAAAGAAAGAGAAGTGGACGAAAGAATTGAATTCGATAAGGAATAAGTGTTGCTTTGGCTTAATTGCTTGAACTAGGTCTAGCTAGGCTGTCAGTCGATTAGCCTGAGTTGTGGTGTTGAGAAAGAACGGTTGAAGGAAATTGGGTTTTAGGATTTATTTGAGTAAACTGCAAAAGAAAAAATTTGACACGACAAATATTCAAATGCATGACTACATATTTTTGTTTTCAATCTCTATGTCGGTCGCTAGTGTGAAAGGCAAATTTTCTATTAATGATAATTAGCGACTGAAGTTTTTGTCGCTAAATTCAGTTGCTATTTCAGTCTCTAAATTTCATTAGCGACCGATTTAATGACGAAAAAATATTTAGTTCATAAGTTCAAAATTACAGTCTCTATTTCGGTCGCCAGTATGACTGAAAATATTCATTCTCTAAATCGGTCCTTATAGGCAAAATTTCTAGTAGTGTGTCCTTTAAAAGTTTTGATCAAAACTATTAAAATATGATTAGGATGGGCACTTAAAATTTGATAAAATGTCAAAAATTATAAGGTTGAAATAACATCCATAAAAAGAAACAAGAAAGAATACATTTTCTTTGGCTTTAGTGAGTGGAAAACAAAAATGGGTATTGTTCAAGAAACAGGTGGAGCTATCGAAACCTTATGTTTTAATATTGAGCAAAGAAACAAAAGTGTTCGACTCATAGAAAAGACATGCTGCCTTTTTTCCATCGACATTGCAGATTGTGTCATAATACTTAGACACTTGTATACAATTAACGGGTTAGTCAGTAGACATTTTGGACCACTACCATTCAGTTACATCATTCAGACGACGACTTGATATTGTTTTTAACCCTCCATTTATAAGTAAAGTTCGATTATGATGTAACTAAAATTTTGGCAAAAATTATTTTCATTAGATTCAAATTCCAATGAATGTTACAAAATATAAACAATCCAATTGACTATTCAGTTAATCATTAACAAATCTGTGAGTTAAGTAAAAATAAATAAATAAATCAATTGTATATTTTATTTTATTCTCATAGAAACAATTGTTAATTTTATAAATTTTTTAGTTTTATTTTAGTTCTTGTTGTATAAGAACTAAACCTTTCCATAGGAAAAACATTACTCCTTCTAATCTTAAATATAAAATAAACTTAAGTCTACAAAAATTAATATTTTTAGTTCATAATTTAGATTAAATATCTTACTTTATCTTATATTTAAAATTAATATTTGGTCCTAAAATTTTGTTTCTTTTTGACAGTCAAGATATAATCTATGGTGTTTTGTTTTTTTATTTATTTTATTTTATTTTATTTTATTTTATTTTTTATCTATCTTACAAAAACTACAAACATGAATTAAATGGATTTTAGATTTACCGAATGATTTAGCGGTAAAATGGTCTAAACTTAATAGACCAACGGAGAGTAATTTCGAACAAAGGGCACTTCTATCACATAGAACGGATATAAGCCATATGAGAATGAGGTGCCAAGATCACCTTGAGGCTCACATTTCTCCTGTTCAGACCCATCATGATTCAAGTATTTTCCCTTCCATATATGTTGCAAACATTAAGCTATATGCAGTTGATTTATTTTAGCTTATTAAGGTTAGTTTAATCTTTTTAATTATTAGGCATGTAACTTTTTATACACATCTTGTAAGGTTGGTTGTATTGTTGTAATAATTGAAAAATCTGGTAATATAATTTAGTATCAGAGTCTAGTTACAATCCAAGAACGTGTAGGTAATGGGTCTAACATGTTTCTACTCTACATTTTCAATAATACAACAATGTTTACTTTTATGAACCTCCTGTTTTTTTCAGAGGTAACCTTAAAAATTAGATTGGTTCAAATACAATACCAACGATGTTTGTTATGTTGTAATAATTATAAGGTTAATGAATTAACCTTGTGTTGCATAAAGTGTTAAGTCTATAACCCAAAAATTTAACTTTTCTTGTTTGTTATTTCTACTATTATGATTGCATCATTCAAGTGAAGTTCCATGCATGTCAATCCTATTGGCATTATTCTTATAAAATTGAGTTTGTGCTAAATGGATTTCGAACCTGCATTTCGTCATAATAGGTATTACAGATTGATTGTTGCAAATTTTTGAGATTTTGCAAAGGTTATGCGACACTTTGATTGTTCACTTCTTGGCATAGAGCCAGTCAAGTATTGAGCCTAAACACTAATACTTCTTAAATGTGTGATTTTGTTCTTGTCATGTGTTAACTCTTTAAAATTGCATCAATTCTTATTGATATTACATGTGATATGTTCATACCCGAGACGATTTTGTGTGTGGTACCTTAGGCCTTTCTGAACACCTTGAAAAATTATATTTTTTTCTGTTGTTAGAACCTTAGAGTATGTATCTCGTTCTTTGTGTTATTAGATGCTTTACAAGCAAGCTATTGGCTTGATCATTAATAATCCACCTTACTTGGAGGTGGGTAGGACATTCATTTTCAAGCTTTGGATAAATTATATGTTTAGAATTGTTCATAGAATATCAATAAAAATAACTTTGGAGAGTGACATAGCAGAGTACAAACATTTTTAAAAAGAAGAAAAAAAGAGAAAAATATATCAAAAAAATTATAAAAACTTTGAAAAAGAGAAGAGGATTACTTAATTTCAATCTCTGTATTGATTGGTGTTAATAATTGTGTTTGAAGATGGTGGAATCTAAATGACAAGTTATGGAGCCTATTATTTAAAAATAACTCACCTTTACTCAAATCCTAATACAACTTGAAAGACCTCTAAAAGTTTATATATGTTATTTTGGAATATTGTATCCATCAACTAGAATTCCTTCAAACCAAAGGTAAAGTAATACATGTTCTAGAAATTGACAAACACTTGAGGGACTTGTTGATGAGAAGAGAAGTTGAATTTTGGGAAATGCTTGTTTGATTTATTGTTTTGCCTTTTGTATAATGGCCTACAATTGCAAGTTTAGTCTGCCAGGGAAGTTTGAAGTACAGCATGAATACTCTTGTAGTGGAATTTTGTTTGTTTGATTCCTCATTTTGGTTTAATTGAAATTACAACTTGAGCAAAACCAAAAGTTGTGATCACTTGTCATTTCATGTATTTTCTCTTAGCTTTTAGCTCCATTTTTATTCATTAAATAATAGTTTTTGGTTAACCAATTCATAATTTAGGTCAATTTTGTTGTCTCGGTTATTTTTATTATTATTTGAGTAAGTAAGTGCAAGTGGTGTGTTTTCCTTCCTAATCAAACAGATTTTTATAGTATTTTTTTATCAAATTTTTTTTAGCAAGAGGTGAATCATTCGAAACAATACAATACTTAGGAAGTTTTAGAGTTGCACTAAGGTAATTCATTTTTATTCTAGAAAATGAAGGGTTCAAATTCATGTTATTAGTGCCTAGAGAAGGCCATATGTCGCTGGAGAGATAACTAGTGACGAAATCTCTCTGCCACGTAAAAATTCAAAATTTTCAAGATTGCACATCTTCGTTAGGAGACACTGTTACATAAATCTTTCATATTTAAAATGATTTTCACAACAGAATTAGGGTTGTAACATTTTGGAAGCTGAAGAGACATATTGAGGTAATAAGGGAGTTTGAAATTTGAAGGTTTCCACTATAATACTGGGTTGTTATTTTCATTATTGACCTTTCATGTATAGTCCTTCCATCTTTTTCACATCTATTTGTTAAAAATGAGGTCCTCAAGAGCATGAAGATGATCCATATTTTAATAAATTAAGATGAACTTTATTTATTTTAATTTGGTTTGTAATAATTTTTAGTTTGCTTTGATATGAAATTGTAATAGTTTTATTATTGATATAATATATGTTATGTATAAGTGAAGATACTTTACTTCCTTACATTAAGTTTATTTTAAAAAAAAAAAAAGATATAAGTCCAATATGGGCCTAGAGATTGATGTCACTTATGACCCATTTAGGTTTAGAGATAGACTTAGTATAAGTAAGCATTTGTAATCTCATTGAAGGGATTTTTTTAAACATGTTTGTGAGGCTTTTGCTCTGTAGAGTTTCTGAAAGAATTCGCTTTTGAACTTATCGAGGTTGTTAATTCTTGTGGCATTCTTTTTGGCTTATCAATCCCTAGATTGTGGCGCCATTATTTTCTTGGTTCGTTTGCGAAATTGTAAATTTCAGTTTCCTTTACATCAAACCCTAATACTCAAATTCTATCCATTTTTCGTGATCAGTAGCATGCGATCATGTCTCGAGTTCTACAAACATGTTTTTGATTATTCAACTGCCTAACTTGCATTTCAGAATGTCATCTTTCACCTCGTTTTAGAATCGTCTAATTCAGAGTTTCGTAGCTCTGTTTGTCGTGTTCTCCATCAATAAGCAGTTTTCACTCAAATCTGTAAGTTCCCAACCTAGAACGATCCTTAAAATGAATCATGAAAAATAGGATCATATCAAAATTCTTGTATTGGTGCCTTTCAAGATTGCACATCCTCGTCAGGAGACACTATTACATAAATCTATCGTAATAAAGTTGATTTTCACAACAGAATCAGAGTTCTAACATTTTGGAAGCAGAAGAGACATATTGAGGTAATAAGGGAGCTTGAAATTTGAAGGTTTCCACTAGAATACTGGATTTTTATTTTCATTCTTGACCTTTCATGTGTAGTCCTTCCATCTCTTTTACATCTATTTGTTAAGAATAAGTAGTTAATCTCTACTTTGTTGAGGATGAGTCGAACAAGATGAAAACTTTGAATGTTTGATTTGATTTATGGGTATTTGAATGAGTTTATTTAATTGTTTTGCTCATCCCTGAACTAAATGATTTTTTTTAGTGCTTCATCATCTTTAATTTAATTTACGATTAATATTTTGAATCGTAAGTGGACTATATGAATGATTGAAATGAGAAATTCATAACTTTGTATTCTAGGATTAGATGTACAGGCTATGAATGGTAGGGTTGCATGTAAACATTGGTTATTTTCAGTGGTAGTATAATTAGCTTGTGCATAATCTAAAGTCCTAGAAGCATAATAAATAACATTGGTAGCCCTATCAACCCTTTGTGCAAGGACTGCTCCCACTGCATAGTTAGATGCATCACACATAATTTCAAAAGGGAGGTTCCAATTGGGTGGCTGAATTATGGGAGTAAAGGTCAGTGTGGCCTTTAAGAAATCAAACCCCTTCTTGCATTTGTCATCAAAGGTGAAACTAACATCTTTTTGCAGCAAATTTGATAGTAGAAAAGTTATCTTGCTGAAATTTTTGATGAAACGCCTGTAAAAACGTACATGGCAAAGAAAAGAACGAATCTCGAGGATTCAAGATGGGTAAGGCAAATTAGAAATCACATCAATCTTGGCAGGATCGTCTTCCATCCCATTCTTAGAGATCACATGTCCCAAAACTATGCCTTATTCAACCATAAATTGACATTTTTCATAATTCAGCACAAAGTTAGTTTCAATACATCCATGCAAACCTCTATCTAAATTGTTCAAGCATGCATCAAATGAGGAACCATACACAATAAAATCATCCATGAAAACTTTAATACAATTTTCTATCAAATCAACGATAATACTACTCATGCATCGTTGGAAAGTGCCAGGAGCATTGTATAGGTCAAAGGGCATCTTCCTATAGACAAATGTGCTGAAAGGGCAAGTAAACATGGTCATTTCTTGGTTCTCTGGTGCAATATGGCTATGAAAATAACCATAAAAACCATCAAGAAAACAATAATGTGACTCACCAGCCAACCGTTCAAGCATCTGATCAATGAATGGTAAAGGAAAATGATCATTTCTAGTTTGTTGGTTTAGTCTCCTGTAATCGATGCATACCCTCTAGCTGTTCTACACTCGTGTGGGGATAAGTTCATTATTTTCATTTTTAACCACTGTGAGTCCAATTTTCTTAAGGACTACCTGCACCAGATTCACCCATTGATTATCAAAGATGGGATATATAATGCTTGCTTGCAAGAGCTTGGTCACTTCTTTTTTTACAACATCCAGAATTAATGGGTTAAGTCGCCTTTGGGGCTGCCTGACTGATTTTACCCTATCCTCCAGTAGTATCCTATGCATACACATGCATGGACCGATTTTACCCCATCCTCGATGAGGTTAATTTTGTTGTCTCGGTTAATTTTATTATACTTTGAGTAAGTGAGTACAAGTGGTGTGTTTTACTTCCTAATCAAATAAATTTTTAGAGTATTTTTTTTTCAATTTTTTTAGCAATAGATGGATTGTTCAAAGCAAGACAATACTTAGGAAGTTTTAGAGTTGCACCCAGGGAACTCATTTTATTCTAAAAATTGAAGGAATCAAATTCTTGATATTGGTTCCTAGAGAAGGCCATATCTTGTCAAGCTGAAGCGACATATAGAGGTAATAAGGGAGCTTGAAATTTAAAGGTTTCCACTAGAATACTGGGTTTTTATTTTCATTCTTGACCTTTCATGTGTAGTCCTTCCAACTTTTACATCTAATTGTTAAGAATGGGTAGCTAAACTCTCCATTATTGGGGATGAGTCAAACAAGATAAAAACTTTGAATGTTTGATTTGATTTGTGGGCATTTGAATGAGTTTATTTAATTGTTTTGCAAATATCCGTGCTTAATGCTTTTTACAGCTTTATCACCTTTAATTTGATTTACAATTAATATTTTGAGTGGAAAGTGGACTATATGAATGATTGAAATGAGAAATTCATGACTTTGTACTCTAGAATTAGATGCAGACACATTAAACCAATTTAGATAATTGCAGAGGAAATTGATCAATATGAGAGTTATTATTCATTTAAACTTAATTCTAATCTTAACTTCACTAAGGAATTATGAGTTGTTTTAGGATTAAAGGTTATGTCGCTTAAGAATCATGATAAGAAGTATAAAGAGAATTCAATAACCATTCAAAAATGGATTTTAAAAACTAAGATCAAACTAGTAGTCAATGGTTGGACATAAAAGTAAAACTCATTGCTGACACTTTTCTTGTTATAAAGTTAAAATACTTTTTCTCTTATAATCTTAAGAAATTCTCAATCAAATATGAATATTTTGTTCAATTTAATAATTATAAATTATTTAATAGTATAACACAATTCTTGAGTTCCACACGTAGTTTTACTGTTTTATTATTGCTTGCAATAATCTAGTACATTTGTTGAAATCACTATCAATTATTTTACTATTTTATGACATGTCTCTACGGTGAATGACCGCCAATATCTTGAAAATATGAAAATGTTTGGTGAGCATTTACTGCTTGATGAAATTGAAGATTTTGATTTTCATCTTCTTTGTTTTTTACCTTCTTTATTTACACTTGTATTGTCTCAAATTTTTTCATCACTTCAAAAGGTTTTATCCTCATCTTTTCACACACAAACCAATGTTTTACTTTAAAAAATTTTAAACCCGGAGCCCTTTAGGAAAATCAACTCTAAACTATCTTGACCTTTGTTTAGCTTTCATCTTTCTTAATGATCTTTTTCTTACATTGCACTTTTAGAAACATTTTAAGATCTTCATAAAACATGAATGTATTCAACAATCATGTTGATTTGTTCAAAAATATTAAATTTGTTACCTTTTAGAAATATAGCCAACAAGATGGATAATGCAACACTACGTCAAAAATAGAATTAATAGCGCTTTTTAACTAAAAGCGTTATTGTATAATATTTTAAATTAACATATGATACAACAACACTTTTCTAACAAGCGCTTTTGTAAAAGCGCTGTTGTAGGGTCATAATGTTTACAACACTTTTGTTGAAAGTGTTATTGTATGGTCACACAACGCTTTCACATAATGTTTACAACACTTTTAGAGCGTTTATATACAAAGCGCTGTAAAATATAGCGCTCTAACATAATGTTTACCACGCTTTTTAGGGTGCTTTGTATACGAGCTCTTTAAAATATAGCACTCTTGCATTATGTTGATAACGCTTTATATATAGGCACTATAAAATATAGCGCTTTCACATAATTACAAAGTCTTTTAGGGCGCTTTGTATGTAACCGCTATAAAATGGTGCGTACTTGATAAAAATCATTTTCTTTAAATATATAATTTTTTTAAGTATATATATATATATATATATATATATATATATATATATATAACTGTACAAAACCGTTTCACATAATTTTATTTTAATTGTGTATACCACAAATTCTAGATATTATATATTATTGATAAATAAATAAAAATATATTTAATACATTCTCTCCCTAATCCTACGAACCCTCCTCTCCTTTATTGTGCGAATCCTCCTCTACTGTGCGCTCATTTATGTTAAGTGATTGTTGTCTTAGGTACTGTATTTATAAACTTTTTTGTTGTCACTAAAACTGATAAATTGTTACCCGATAAATCATATAAAATGTTACCTGATAGTAGATGGCATAATCTTGATAAATCATATAAATCGTTACCTGATAAATCTAATAAATTGTTACATGATAAATCATATAAATCTGTTCGATCTGTCTTGTTTTGAAATCAATTGTTTCCTTGGTTCTTGGTTCCATTTTCCAATATTAGATTATATATACTCTAGATTGGTATAATATTATCAGTAACTTATCATTTGAGTAACACTGCATTTATATAGGTCATATAAAATGGACCAAAAATGGATGTATGTCAATCGATTGTCAGAAGAGTATAAAAATGGAGTGAAGGAGTTTGTTGAGTTTGTAGTGAAGAATGTAAAATACCCAAATCGAATCATTTGTCCTTGATTAAAATGTTATTTTGGAAAACGTGTTAGAGTAGATCAATTGAAAGGACATTTAGTATGACATGGAATTGATCAAAGCTATACATGTTTGATAAGACATGGTGACAGAAAAAAAGGGAACACTAATTTTGAGAATGATTCAACATATGCTTCAAATGATTTCATTAAAAATACATATTAGCAGGACCGAGTTGAGGAAATTGCAAAAGCAGTTGAAGAAGATCTTCAGGATTGTTCTAAAATGGTTGAGAGTTTGTTGAGTGATTTTGTGAAACCATTATATAATAGTTGTACTAAGTTCACAAGATTGTTGGTGATATTAAAGTTGTACAACTTAAAAGCGATTAATGGATGATATGATAAAAGCTTCACAAATTTTTTAACACTCGTAAAAGATATGTTGCTAGATGATAATGAACTTCCTAGTCGAACCTACGAGGCTAAACTAATTTTGTGCTTTATTGGCATGAGTTACGAAAGGATTCATGCGTGTCCTAACAATTGCATTTTATTTCGAACAAATATGAATTACTAAAGGCGTTTCTAAAATGCAATGTATCTCGATATAAGAAGAAAGGATTTACTCCTGCAAAAGTCGTGTGACATTTTCCTATAATTATCAGATTTAGGCGCATCTATCGCAGTGAAGAAGATTCAAAACACTTGACATGGCATGCATATGAAAGAATTAGAGATGGAAAATTTCGACACCCTGGCGATTCTCCATAATAGGAAAAAATTGATAACGAATATCCTGATTTCGTTAGAGAGTTGAGAAATCTGCTACTTGCACTTTCTACTGGTGGAATGAATCCAAATGGTCATCAAAGCATCTCACACATCACGTAGCCTGTGATTTTGTTGATTTGTAACCTACCTCCATGGTTATGTGTGAAACGTGATTTTATGATGTTGTCTCTGTTAATTTCTTGACCCAAACAATTGGGGTATGATATCGACATATACTTGACTCGTTTAATTGAAGATTTAAAAAATATGTGGGAGACAAGTGTCGAAGTATATGATGGGTGTTTCAATTTGAGGGCTATGTTGTTTGACACAATTAATGATTTTCCAGCATATGGTAATTTATCAGGATATAACATTAAAGGTTAATGTGCATGTCCTATATGTGTAGAGAATACAAATTGGATGCGATTGAATTATTGTAAGAAAAACATATTTCTAGGACATCGTAGATTTTTACCCTTTAGTCATTAGTATCATCGGTGGAGAAATGCATTCAATGGAAAATCAGAGGAAGATGCTGCTCCTTTAGCATCAACTGGATATCAAAAATTTGAAAAAGTACAAGGTTTGACCAATGAATTTGGCAAACTTTTGCTGGAGAACTTGTCAAAACTAGGTGGAAGAAAAAGCCAATTTTCTTTGAATTTCCATATTAGAAGTCATTATATATAAGACATTTTTTCGATGTGATGCATATTAAAAAAAATGTAATTGATAGTGTTATTGGTATGTTACTCAATGTTCCAAGAAAGTCTATGAATGTTTTAGAAGAATACTCTTCAAACATTAAAAGTTTAGTTTGTATGAAAAACCTCAAGTTAAAAGGTTTGAAGACCCATGATTGCCATGTTCTAATGGAGCATTTGCTACCAATAGATATACGTTCCATTTTACCTGAAAAAATTCGATAAGCAATAACTAAATTATGTTTCTTCTTTGGGGAAATTTAAGTGGTCGATCCTAAGAAATTACCGATATTGTAGAGGAAAATTGTTGTTACTTTTTGTGAGATTGAAAAGTATTTCCCACCCTCATTTTTCGATATAATGGTTCACCTTACTGTTAATCTTGTTATGGAGATACAACTTTATGGGCCAGCTTATATGAGATGGATGTATTTGATAGAACGATATAAGAAAATATTAAAAGGGTACGTAAAAAGTAGAAGTCGACCAGAAGGTTGTATTTCTTGAACGGGACATTGTCGAAGAAGTTGCTGAATTTTGTACTAAATATCTATCCAATGTTGAATGCATAGGGATTCCCATGTCTCGTCATTCATGAAGAATAACAGGAGAAAAGATAATTGGAAACAGAGTAATGACTATATCAAGGATAGAATGGGAGCAGACACAATTGTATGTTCTGCATAATAATGATGAGGTTCAATCGTATGTTACAATACACATGGATTAGATGTCTAGTTTGAACATGAATAGGAATCAAAATTGGATAACACGAGAGCACAATCGAAGTTTTATCACATGGCTAAAAAATGACATTAACTCAAAGTTTGATATAGACCCAAGTTCAATTTCACAGAGATTAAAGTTGCTAGCAAATAGTCGGATACATGTCTTTTTTTACACCAATTACGTAATTAATTGCTACACATTTTATACCAAAGAACTAGATTATCAAACTGCTATGCAAAATAGCAGAGTCACTCTCGTAGCTGAAACGATGCATATCTCAAGTGCAAAAGACAAAAACCCTATATATGTAAATCTATCATATTTTGGGGTTATCAAGCACATATGGGAGTTAGATTATACAATGTTTTGTGTTCTCATATTTGGTTGCAAGTGGTTCGATAATAATAATGACGTTCAAATTGATGAGTTAGTGTTCTTGCTTGTTGATTTTAATAGGTAGAATACAAAGATCAACCTTTTATTTTAGTGTCGCAAGCTCAACAAGTGTTTTATGCCACTGATCCTACCGATGATAAATGGTCCATTGTCCTAGTGACCAATAAAATAAGTGATGATAACAATAACGATGAAGATGTTGGTAATGATATTTTCTTTGCGAAATCATAACCACATGAAATTGATTCAACTAATGATGGTTTATATCTTATAGATGATCACGATGAGGAAATTATTATTAATCCATCATTTTGTATCATTAAAGGACAAAGAAATGTGAATCCTATCACGAAAAGAAGAGGGGTATATTTAGGTGTTTAAGTGTTTTATATAAGAAATGTGAATCCATCATTCTGTTTGTCTGTCAATCTGTCTGTCTGTCTAACTGTCTGTCTGTATGTCTTTCTGTTTGTCTGTCTGTATCGATGTTTGTCTGTCTATATCTATGTCTGTCTGTCTGTCTGTCTGTTTGTCTGTCTGTCTTTCTGTTTGTCTGTTTATCTGTCTGTCTGTCTGTCTGTTTGTCTGTCGATCTGTCTGTCTATATGTCTGTCTGGCTATCTTTCTGTTTGTCTGTTTATCTATCTGTATGTCTGTCTGTTTGTCTGTTTATCTATCTGTATGTCTGTCTGTTTGTCTGTCGATCTGTCTGTCTATATGTTTGTCTGTCTATGTATCTATCTATCTATCTATCTATCTATCTGTCTGTCTGTCTGTCTGTCTGTCTGTCTATATGTCTGTCTGTCTATGTATCTATCTATCTATCTATCTATCTATCTATCTATCTATCTATCTATCTATCTATCTATCTGTCTGACTATCTATCTGTCTGTCTGTCTGTCTGTCTGTCTGTCTGTCTGTCTGTCTGTCTGTCTGTCTGTCTGTCTGTCTGTCTGTCTGTCT